>JAATHB010000066.1:0-208674 GCA_014822075.1 Fusarium buharicum
GTGTGAAGTGGTTGTATGCCCTGACGAGGTAACGCTGGACGAGTCCCCCGGCGTTTGAGAAATGAGAGGATTACCGCTCATACTAGATGTTAATGAAGGTGCGTGATCTGCAGCGAGACAAGCAGCGCCCTTTGAGGGTTGTTAGGAAGGGAAGAGAAGTAACTAGAGGTAAGTTTGGAGATGGAGTCATGTATGAGCACGTGCCCAGCCTCGCCTCGCCACACGGTATTGGCTGTAGTCGGTTTGACACTGGAAGGAGAGAAAACGTTAGATAATACAAAAAAAAAAAAAAGTGAAGAATGAGAAAAAAGGATTGTTTATATAATTAACACGTTGAAAGACATATTGCAGAGTCGTCAAGGCCAACGAAACGTCGTCTCGTGGGTGACGAAACAGAGTACGTACCCTCCCTCTAGGTTGGAACTTGATATGCAAGGACAAGGTCGTGGCGATCAGGCAGCAAGGATGAAAAGGGATATAATCTACTTGACACCTATACCAGAGACAGTCTATAAGGAATAATTGAATATCCATCTATGAGTTGTCTCCATCTCACCGCAGTACCAGACCTACAGCTTTTGAATATGACCTCACATTTGAACCAAAGAACCTTTCCAAGAATTGATTAATTAGGCTATAATGGCTGCCTTCTATTCTTACTATTCAAGTTCGGCGGCTCTCTATAGCCATCGACCTCACATATAGACCTCAGGAAGCCCCCCAATACTTCATTTCATCGTACACAAGGCCGCCCTTGAATACACTTTTCAATCCTCCTCTTCTATAAGTCGTGGTTTTTCCTTTTCTCCCTATGAATCGACATCCACCAGACATCCAGAATCCCACTTCTTCTTGGCTGCCTTGAGGAGCACGTCTAGCTCGCCGCTCATTTCACACATGCTGCGGAACGTGCCCTCCTTGTTATTGATGAGCTCCCACGGGTGAGCATACTCCACCACCTGGCCCTTGTCCAGCACCAGCACCTTGTCATAGTCCACAATGGTTGCTAGTCGGTGAGCAATCGTAATCACTGTACCCGTGAGTTCGCGAATAGTCTCCTGGATCTTGGAATCGGTGGCATAGTCGATAGACGCTGTCGCCTCATCCATGACCAGAACTGTTGGAGACTTTAACATCGCTCGAGCCAGACACAGGAGCTGCCTTTGTCCCTGAGACAGGTTCGTGCCCGATGCTGCCACAGACGACTGAAGATTAAGGAATATGTTCTTGTTGGTCTTAACAGGTGATGAGGTTGGTGAGCCAGGGGTTTGCGTCGGTGTTGTCGGTACCGTCATAGGCTCATCGGGCCCAATGAGCTGCACTCGTCGAAGCGCCCCAAATATTTGCTCGTCGGTGTACTGATCAAACGGATCCAGGTTGGTCCGAATCGTTCCATGGAAAAGCGTGGGATCTTGAGGCACAATAGTGATATTCTCTCGCAAATCCTGCAGGCCAATTTGGCCAATCTCCAACCCATCGATGAGAATCTTGCCCTTGTCTGCCTCCAATGCTCGGAAAATTGCAAGGGCCAGCGAACTCTTGCCTGCACCTGTCCTTCCCACAATGCCCACCTTCTCCTGTGGCTCAATCTTGAGTGAGATGTTGTGCAGGACTGGGTTCAGCTCCTTGCGGTAGCTTGTTGTATAATCCACAAACTCGACAGCTCCGGTACGAGGCCAGTCAACAGGCGGTCGGTTGTCTTCAATAATGGCCTCGGCCTCTTGCTCCACGTCCAGATACTCCTTGATACGTTCCATAGAGTTCATGTTTTGTTCGTTGATGGCGTAAAGTCGTACAAGCCACAGCACACTTTCGGTGAAACTCAATGCATAGCTTAGAGAGATACCCGCCGCACCTGCATCGGTTTTACCCAAGTTGAAAATCAGAAACATGCCGGCAAAGAAGGCCACCAAGTCTCCTACTACGTCAGCCCGGAAAGCCAGCCACCTATTGCAGGCCCACAGGTAGATGAAGGGTCGGCTTTGTGTGTTAACCTTCTCCAGGTTGTCTCGAATGAAGCGTCGCTCGTCACCATAAGCCCGGATTGTCGTCATGCCGCTCAAGGTTTCACCGAATTGCTGGAATAGAGGACTGCGCTGGACCGCCTCGAGGCGCTTCAGGTCGCGTGAGGCTCGCAGGTAGAAAGAGGCAACAAAGTAGAAAACGGCAGCGATGCCGAGAGCAGCGTAAAGGAACTTTGGCGTGATGAATGATATCAAGCCGACCGTCATCATAAGCGATATACCACAACTGATCACACCAATCGCCACAGGTGCAATCTCCTGATCGACGGCTTCCAAGTCTTTGCTGAAGCGATTCATCAACTGACCCAAGGGCGTAACATCGAAGAACTTGAACTTGGCTCGCGTTACAGATGCTATGAGCCTGTCGTGGATTCGCTTCGACGCCGTCAACGAGCCCAAGAATACCCACAGGTCTCTAAATAGAGCTGCAAGAGCTCCCGCGATTCCAATGGCAGCGAGCACGGTCAGGTAGTACATTGCATCAACGTGGTACTTTTCGTTTTGCATAAAGATGGCACCATTCAAAGACTCTGGAGTTTGGTCATCCGCAGCGCCAAATCGAACAGCGTTGGCAAAGCTGACAGTCGAGAATTGCCTGGCAGAGTAGGTGTTTGACTTGAGTTCCATACCAGCGGTAGCGTTTTGTGTAACGTATTGGTTCGCCCATTCTCGGACCCAGAGATTGGTGGCTAATCCCGAGACCTGCTGGGCAACAAAGACAAAGAGAGCAACAACCCAGAACCACCATGGTCCCATAGACTGAAGATAGAGCTTGAGAACGGGCCACTTGACAGATCCGGTGGACTTTGTCTCCTCCATGGCATCCTTTGGTTTGCTCTGTGAGGTATCCTTCTTAGAGCTATCCACACCGTCGAGGGCGTCACCCTGGCCATTTACCGTGGTGTCATCATCACCGACGCTTGAAGGAACGCGGGAAGGAATTCGCGAGGGATTGGCCGAGCCAGGATGAGACTTTTGGATATCCTCGCCAAGCTTGCCAGATGCAATTACCTCCGCTGGAGATCCTTGAATATCGACGAGACCATTGTCAAGCAGCACCACATAGTCTGAAGAAGGTACACAGAGTGATGTGTTGTGGGTTACGAGAATACAAGTGCGGTTCCTCATGAGCGGGCCTCGAATGCAGTTGCTAAAGATCCACTGTGCAGTGTGCGAGTCAACAGCGCTGAGACAATCGTCAAGCAGTAGATGGGCCGAGTTGGAATAGAGCGCACGAGCAAGAGATATACGTTGTTTCTGTCCACCAGAGAGAGTGATACCCTTTTCTCCGACTAATGTTTGGTCGCCGTTGTCGAGGATCTGAAGGTCGCGCTCAAGAGCACAAGCCACAATGACATTCTTGTAACGCTGCTCGTCATATGGTCGAGAAAAGAGAATGTTCTCACGAACGTTCGCGTTGACCAACCACGCAGCTTGTGCGACGTATGCGATGGTGTTTGCTAGACCAGTCTCGGGATCTGGGAAAACGTCCTCTCGGCTACGGCCACCAGGACAGTAGACGCCTCCTTCAACCAGAGTCATTTCACCAAGGAGACCCATCAACATCGATGTCTTTCCAGAACCTGTAGGTCCCGCGATGATATTCAACTTGCCAATCTGAAAGTCGACGTTCAAGTCCATCAGGCGAAAGGCGCGGGAACCGTCATCGGCAATCGTGTCTTTGCTACCCCAAGTAAGTGTAGCGTTGTTAAAGCCGATTCGCCTGACGCCATTCTCATCCACATTTTCAAGGCCGAGTTGAATGTACTTGTCTGTCTCGTCCTCTTTGAGGAAATCCTCGACTCGATCAATCGAGACCTTGGTCTCCTGCACGTGGGCGAACATATCGCCAAATTGATCCAGCGGGACACGAAGGAGCATAAAGAGGGAGATGGCGGTAAAAGCAATAGATGGCTTCAGAGGCTTGTGCTCGATAAATGTGTAAACCAGGAAGGAGAAGAAGGTGATAAGAACGGGGACAGAATTCCAGATGGCCACAGCCAATGCCCAGACCATGAATCTTGATCGCAGAGCCTTGAGCTCAGCTTGGCGCTTCTCATCAATGATGCGGCCAAAACGCTGCTCCCAGGCAAAGTACTTGATAATGCGAATGTTCTGCAGGACTTCGTTGGTGACATTAGTACGCTTATCTGTCGCCGCGAGAATTCTCTTCGAAGTAACGGTGAAACCGCGAGCGAGGCCGTAGTTGACTGGCAGAAGCAGAACCATGACGATAATGCCTGGGATAGCACTAAGGCCCATGACTTGCCAGAGCAAAACTACAGCCACAACAAGCTGAGTGGGTGCCGAAGCACACAGGAAGTGTAGATATGCGGTGACTTCGGAAATCTTGAAGCTGTCGATAGACATGAGGTTGATGATGGTACCTATGTTAGCTTGCTCATCATTGGCCTCATCTTTCTTGTCGTCCTTGAGACTATCATTGGCAGATTCGGCATCGTTGGGAGAAGCTTTCTTGTCGTCCTTCTTCATACTCAGGGCTCGCTTGATCTTGCCAATGAATCCATCCTGGGTCTCATCATCCTTGGTAGGTTTGGGTTGATCGTTTTCCAGCAATACCTTCTCTTTGCCTGCCGAGGCCTTGCGACGGAGAGCCTTGGCATAAATATCGCCGATAATGAGGGCCCGGACTCGGATACATATCTTCCTACCAATCCAGAGGGCCTGATTATCAGCGTATGAACGTATAAGATCGACAACGGGAAGACCAATGACGTAAAGCCAAAGAACGTTGATCGGCTGGTTGACCTTCCCCGATTCATAATTCTCAACGAATTCAAGAATCACCTTGAGAAGTAGGGTTGGCGCAAACGTGAATAGACCGGCGAGCACGGCAAGGGCGCACTGAATGAGTAAATCACGCTTGAAGTACTTGAGCAGATGCATAGCCAGGGAGCCTGTTCGCTTCATTTGGCGGTAATCAGCAATGACAGCAGCGGCCTTGTCTTTGGGCAACAAGTTCCAAACATGTTCCATCTCCATTGGAGCTTTCCAGCCCTTATAAACGATGGCATCAACCCAACCAAACACAGCGAGCGAAAACAGACTCGCCAGGGGCTCACGAGAAGGTTCGATTCCATCCTCCCATTCCATGAGGACCGTCTTGTTACCCTTTCTAGTGGTCATTGCCATTCCGAAAAGGAGCGTGATGAGTCCAAACTCGACAGATGTCAGAATTTGCTCGAGTCGGCTGTCGCCTTGAAGCAATGCAGAGCGGAAGATGAAGATCGAGAAGACCCAATTCGCGCTGTAAAGGAAAGCGGTATGATTCCATAGATGCGGACCCCGCCATTTCTTGACACCGAGAATGAGACGTAGGGTCGAGAGGATAAAAATGTAGATCCAAACGACAAGACCGGTGATGGCAACAGGACGACTATTGCCCGCCTTGGTCCCATAAGAGAGTTGGAGCACATTGACAACAATAAGACCGGCGATGGCAATTTCTTCAACGATTTGTGAAATGGATTGCGTAGTTGGGGTGTCGGATTGAACTATAGAGCCGCGGGTGGTGGTCTTGACAAGGGCCAGTCGACCTCCATTAATCTCGAGGCCTTCATCATCAGAATCGTCAACTGTGGGGTCTTGCTCTGGGGGGAGATCGGTATGGCTGTGGCGGCGGTCCTCGTTAGGAAGCTGTTGATACCTGGCTTTTGATCTGGACCAGGCCTTTAGCACGTGGGAAAGGCCGTGCCAAGCAAAGAACGCAACAGAGATAAAGAGGGCGATCAGGGGAAAGAGAATCTGCAAATAGCTAAAGTTGCACAAGCAATCCGGTCAGCCAACCAACTACAAGAGCGTGAGGGAAAAGAGTTAAGGGTAGGGGAGCACAAACTCATGCCGGAAGCAACTGCTGAAGTCCTCAGGCCCCCATATCGGCCCATGGCATTGCGCAAAGCCCATTTCAGAGGATATTGCTGGTCAAATATGAGTCGAGCTCACCTCAATGACCCGAGGTGAGAGACGGCCGCGGAAGCGGAGAAAGTGAAGAATTTGCGGTCGTTTTGCGACAATGGGTTGGTCGAGTCAAGAATTCTCAGAAGTAAGAGTTCGAGTCGATGATCGTCAAGGTGGGTTGCACGCGCCAGACCGGTAGTCTAGTCGCAGTGGCTGCGGCGTCGGAGGTTCGAGGTACGTGCCTTGTCGCAATAATCCCAGCCAAATGCTCAAAGTCTGTTGCCACTCGCAAGCACCATTGATGAGAGCGTGGCGCGACTCTGTCTGCGTAGGGCCTCGCGGGTCGTGAAGAATTGCGAATTGGAGCCAGAATCTGCTTCAGACGTCGCAGGTGCAAATTCTGAGTCGTCAGAGTATGCTCACAATCGGATTCGCAGTCGCAGAGCCGAGGTCGCTAGGCTCGTCGATGTTGATCTTATACTGAGCTCGTATAGTAACCTTGGTAGAGAGTGTAAAGATAACCTAAAGAACACATAGAAGGATGGAAAGAAAAGGATACTTTTATGTTGGTCAAGAAAGAAAATATTACGCAGCGAAACCCCGATAGAGTTTTTGATTGAAAAGTAAAAGAGGAGAGGAGAGGAGAGAGGAAGAGGTTGGATGTGAGAGTGAGCGGCCGTTGGGATAGAAGAGCAAAAGAGGAAACGGCTTTGACACACAACAACTTCGCCTTTCTCGGTTGGCTAGGCTCTGGGAAAGTGGAGGGAAGGTAGTGTCGGTGTCGGTGATGGATGCCCTTGCCCAGGTCAAGTCTCGCGAGCTATCAAGCTCAAGTGGGGCATTGACGACGACCTTACTAACTTAGCCCAAGGTAGCGTTAGAAGTCAGAAGGCACGATGCGACGAAACCTACCCCTCTAGCTTGGGCTGGGTTATTCCTTGGATTGAGTCTTATTTAATTTCCTTTGGGAAAAGCATAGATGATACTTGGGCATGAAAGACATGTGTTTGTGTGGCAGCCTCACGGATGGAATTGCCGTCCATCACAAGGCCATCGTCATGACAAACATGCACCATTGATGATGCGAGAGCGTGGAGCCGCACTGGCTCTAGTTCTATGACGGGGATTTGCGGAGACAACTGTTCGACACTACTCAGGCAAGTCAAGTTCTCCAAGATTGCATTGTTTTGTGTACATCAATTGGTTGTCGAGATATTGTTCTGCATCTCTCTATATGCTCAAGCCTGTGAAATTCGCGCTGTTAAGTACTGATTGATAACATACAATCCTGGTTAGTGATCAGGCTTTTGAAAGAGGCGCCCAGTTAATACCCGGACACAAAGATACCTAGACAAACTCAACAAAGAAGCCTTTATAACAGGTAACTCTTTACTATAGCCTTAACCAAAAAAAAAAAAAAAATGCTGGTCATGACGTACCTTGCTCCACGGTTTCGGAAATCTGTACCGACCCAAGGGCGACTTTGCCTCAAGACTACTCCTTCACAGCCAAATCGAGACGATAACTATGTATCACGAGGAACATTCAGAGCTAGAAGCTGAAAGCTGAGACAGATAAAGAACATCAACAATTGCATGAATCGAGGCGCAGGAACGTTGTAGACCGCTTGTGAATCAGCGGAATGCCAGTGCTACCTTGTCTAATTTCCACGCACGCACCCTCGGGTTTTTGGTAGACACGGTGACGGAGCTGGGATCGTGATCGGTCTTGGATCTCGGGAAAATTAAATATGCAAGCAATTGAACGCGAAGAGGATTTGGGCTCCAATTGAGAACTAAGAACCTGGAGCTTTCAATGCTTTGCATGTCTGGGCAACCCATATTTATAGATCCGTTGAAGCCAGCCAGCTAAACCCCTCTTCAAGCATAGCCAGAGCATATAACCAAAGCATCATCACAATGCTATAGTTAAGTTCATCCGATAAACATCGAGTCTCATCGCCAAGGGGAACTGGACCAGTCCCTCGGTCACTGTCACAGCCCTCAGGTGATCCAGTATCATAGCGTTCCAGTCCAAATGTCATCAACACATAACAAAGAATACACCATGTCCCTGCCCTAGCCCAGAGAAGGGTGCGAATCTCCGCAACAAGCCCCAAATCAGCAGAAACCAGGGGATTATGCTTAAACGGGCTGAATGTTCGGTTTGTTTTATGAGGAGACGTTACTTTTCGTAAGCAAGGATTATTCTTCAGCAAAAACAGCTGCAGACGCCATGTGGTCTAAGCTCAAGCCTTGACCGAGCTCCAGGATCATGGATGCGCGAACCGGATGGTGTCACGAATTTTGCAGTGACCGTTGATAGGCATACAGGGAACATAACACGGAACCGCTGGAACTTCTTTCACAGTGTTCTGTTACATGGAATAAGAGGCCTGTTATCTTCAATTGAGTCCTGCTAGCTCACAACGATACCATGACGATCGTTACAACAGCTACAACAACCTTGTCAGACGACAGACAATTCATGGTGAATCGACACCCGGTAACTGAGGTTGTAGTTGATACCCTCAGCCTCAACAATGCAAACCCCAGATCAATCATGTCCGTAATTGGCCCTCTACACCTTTCCCAGAAACTATTCTCACCGCCGGATAGCACATACAACTCCCACTTCAACTTACTCTCCTTTCACCAATTACAGTTTTCATTAACTCGTCTACCGCTACCCCTACGGTTACATCCAACGTCTCTCTTGCATAGTCGGCTAGCCAATTGGAGACTGAAGCTTTTCATGACATTGCAGCTAAATGGATGTCTTCCTGTTGGACTGTGATCTGCCGTGCTGCGAGGGCTTCACTGCTGCAGGACCGGTGAGACTTGCAACATGCTTTGCTTGGACGAGAGGATGCGCTAGACGGCTTGCTATCGTAACGAGGATACAACTGTAACTTTGATACTTCTCCTCTCAGTTATGTCTAGATAGCATGACTACCCATTGACTGGAGTAGAACAAGTGATGTCAGTTCTAGTACCATCTAATACACCCTACCCTGCAGCCATCAAACATTCCTCTCAATATTGTACTCCCAAGCACAACACGTTGAACACAAAAACTAAACAGCTCGCACAGAACGTGGCATTAAATATGTCATTCATAGATCGTACTCGAGTTACAACGGAGCCTATCCCCGTAACATCCACGTGGCTTCAAGACATGGCATCCCTCTCCCCAACCCATCATGACAGTTACTCCCTCATGAGAGCTAGTTTTGTTTAATAATGACACGACAACCATTGATCGCTGTCCCAATACCCTTTCCAACCATAATGACATCACTCACCCGACTCCTCCGGCTTGTTGTAGCAAAAAGGAAACAAAAACCATGTTAACTATTTTATCTTCTCTTCCTCTTTACTGTTAATACACAATACACCCGTTTTTAGCGGGACAAAACGTCAAGACTGAATCAATCGTGCCTTGCGTTGGTTTGGATGGCTTATTAGCCCATAATCATGCCCTTCATGCCGGACATATCACCCTCCTTGGCAGCGATTTCGAAGTAACCGTAGATGATACTGTGGCGTGTTAGCAATTGTTTCCAGTCAAATACGTGCTTAATAACTTACGTGACAGCAAGGAGAGTACCGGTACCGGAGCCCAGAGCGCCAAGAAGGTCGCTGGTGACGGAGAGCGCACCAATGCAGGCACCACCAAAGGCAGCGGCAGTGGGAATGATGCGCTTGAGCTCCTTGTACATGGACTGATCACGGTGACCAGCCATGACGAGACCCTGATCCTTGAGCTGCTTGGCAACGTCACGGGGGCTGGAGCCAGAAACCTCGATCCAAGTCTTGGAGAAGAGAGCGCAGGCACCGAGCATGTAGACGATGTAAGCAGTCATGTGGATGGGGTCGAGAAGAGCCTCCTTCAGGTTCTGAGGAGGAGACATGTAGTAAACGAGACCAGAGGCGGCGTGGAGCTGAGAAGAACCATCCTTGGCCTCCCAAACACCGAAGAGACGAACAAGAAGGTTCTCAGAGAAGCGCGAGTAGAGCATCTGGCTGATAAGGAAGACGTTGGAAGAAAGAGCGGACTGCAGCATGATGGGCATGTTGGAGGTGTAGAACAGACGGACGGGGTAGGATCCACGAGCACCACGCTGGCGGGAAGACTTGACAGGGATCTCAACGCGGAAGCCCTGGAGGTAGATGACAGCGGCGAAGACGGCAATGGTGGCCAGGAGGTTCATGATGTTGGGGAGGTTCTGGCGGTAGAAAGCCTCCTGGAGAGCGCGCTGCTTGTTGGGCCAGGTCATGAGAAGGTGGAAGAGGGCAATGACGGCACCCTCAAACTCGGGACCACGGCCGGTGTTGATGGTGGTAGGAGAGAAAGCCTTCCACATGATGGACTCGCAGATGTTGGTGGCAATGAACAGGGAGATACCGCTGCCAAGACCATAACCCTTCTGGAGGAGCTCATCAAGAAGAATAACAATCATACCAGCAACAACGAGCTGGAGAATCAGGAGGAAGACAATACCGGCACCAAGGTCGGAGGGAGGTCCATAGAGACCGCTGAAGACGTAGACAGTGGCAGTACCGGCGGAGAGGATGAAAGCCAGGAGCTTCTGGGCGGTCTGGTAGAGCTCGCGGTCGGACTTGAGGTCAAGGTTGACGTCGATCATGTGGGTACCAGCGAGGAGCTGGAAAACCATGCCAGAGGAGATGATGGGGGTGATACCCAATTCCATCAGAGTTCCACGGTTACTCGCGATAACCATTCGCAGCCAGTATAGAGGATCCGAGTTGTCGGAAGAGACGATACCGTAAAGGGGCATCTGGCTCATGACCAGGAAGATGAGGAGGGTGAGGGCCGTCCACATCAGCTTCTGGTTGAAGGGAATCTTGGTCTCCGGCTGCTGAACCTCAGGGAGGAACGGCACGAACGGTTTGACCAGATCGAGGAATCGGACTATCGAGCGCAATCACAAGTCAGTTTTGAGTTTGGTAAAGTCAATTGGAACTGCCAATTGCGCGCATTTCGAGATCTCGCGACGTCGTAGCTTGAGCTTGGGAGCTCAGCTCTGCGGCGCAAAGGAGCTGAGAAGACAACTTACGAGAACTCATGGTGGGCAACGGCAAAGGGAATGAACAAGAATTGGACTATTTCATCCAATACAGGGAAGAAAGAAAGAAAAGGAAGAGGATGCTGAGCTTGAAGAGCCCAGGCGATTTGAAGGGTCGATGGGAGAATTAAAGGAGAGCTGGGGGGCGGAGGTTGGCGATCTGGCTTCAGTGCCCCAAAATGTAGATGTGTCCAATATTGGGAGTGGAGTGGCACGTGACCTACCCCAGCCAGGGGCGATTCGAGCTTCTAACGGGCAGGTGCGAGAATCTAAAGGGGGTTTCAGCCACTAATGTGAATTGAGGCTTTAGAAGATCCACTGTAATTTTTCCGTTTAAATGACTCCGCATTGGGTTCTGGAACATTGAGATGTCAGTCATGGCGGACTAGCGAGTTGACTTGAGCGCAAAAGGATAAACCTCTAGTATTTTCTATTGATGGCGTTCTCACCTTAGATGCTGCGTCGCCTGAGCCCTTTACTCAGGCGAAATGTCACCACCATGTCTACAAGAAAACGACCAGCAGAACCCCTCGTGGTTGTTCTGGGATCAACGGGCACGGGCAAGTCAGAGGTAAGTGTGTGATGGACGTGTGCATGAGAGTCTCTGACGGTCTTGATAGTTGGCAGTCGAGCTTGCAACCCGGTTAAATGGTGAAATCATCAATGCCGACGCCATGCAATTATACAACGGGCTTCCAATCATCACTAACAAAATCACACTCGAGGAACAGCATGGGATCCCTCATCATCTTCTTGGTCATGTATCTTTGGATGAACAACCATGGGATGTTGACGACTTTAAGAGAGAAGCCACCCGGACAATACGAGAAATCCGTGGCCGAGGGCGGTTACCCATTCTTGTAGGCGGCTCACAATACTATGTCGACCCCATACTCTTCAAAGAGGTTATTTTGGACGACATCGATCTGGACACTTCCAAGTCGTTTCCTATTCTACAAGAATCAGGCGAAGTCATGCTTCACGAGCTGCGTAAAGTCGACCCTGTTATGGCCGAGCGCTGGCACCCCAAAGATCGCCGCAAGATTCAACGCTCGTTGGAAATCTACCTACGGAGCGGTAAGCGTGCATCAGAATACTATGCTGAGCAACAGGCTCGCAAGGATGCCGCGCAGAAAGATGCCGACAGACAGCCGTGGGAGAATTTGCTATTCTGGGTCTACTCCGAACGAGAGGTGTTACGTGAACGTCTCGATGTGCGAGTAGACAAGATGCAAAATGGAGGTCTTATGGACGAAGTACGGGAGCTTTACGACTTTAAGCATCAAAAAGAGGCAGAGGGCCGGATTCTCGACATGACCAAGGGCATATGGCAGTCAATCGGATACAAGCAGTTTGAACCGTATTTGTCTGCAGTCGATGAGGGACGAGAAGCTGCTGAGCTTGAGAAGCTAAAGTCTTCCGCCCTCGAGGAGATGAAGTCGGCAACAAGGCGATATGCCGTTTACCAAACCCGCTGGATCAGGCTCAAACAGATCCCAAGACTGCGCGAGGTTGGCCCAGAAGCGATGGGTAACATGTATCTTTTGGACAGCACTGATGTTTCTGCATACGGCCAAAACGTCGTCGAGCCTGCAGTGCGACTAGCGAAGCAGTTTCTTCAAGGCGAGGAACGTCCGTCTCCTAGTGAGATTTCATCACTTGCTCGAGAAGTTCTTAACCAAGTCGGTAACCCGCCTCCCAAGACGACACCATGTAAACGCATGTGCGAAGTATGCCATACAGTTTTGATGACCGAGGAGGCCTGGAAGCAGCATTTAAAGAGTGCGACTCACCGACGTGTCGTCCGCAAAAAAGCGAGAATGTCCTTGGTGCCGGTGGAACAAAAGGTAGAGGACAGCAAGGACGATAAGGCAGACTCCGGGCCCGAACTAGGATCCATATTCTCAGAATAGTCATGAATAAGTGCCAACAAAAAGAAACTTGTTAAAACATTAGCTCTGACTATGCATCATAAACCCTGCGAGGATCTACCTGTTGACTCATGCGGGCAGAGTGGCAGACCGAGAGTCCGCTGGCAAGGTTGGTTCGTTAAAAATCGGCACCAAGGGATAATATATCTCGGCAATTCTGCTCATTCGCACGGCAGCATGTAACACAAAAGATCCAGGCATTACTCGCTAAATACCTTAAGCTAAAATAGAAGCTTGTGACGATGATATCAGCGCTCTGATTACGTATGCTGCAGAAGTTTGGCTGTCAATCCCGCAACATCACCACACTTCAAAACGCCACTGACCTAGGTTACTAATGCAGAGTTGTCAAGCATTTGAGAACCAGATGTGAGAACTAATTTAGTTGCTATTCAGTATTATGCTGATAACCTGAGGAACAGGTTTTTTTTTTGTTGCAAACCTTGCCAAGACTTGCCGACACAGTAATCCTAGCAGTCGATTAAGTCCTGAAACCTCTTGTTAGCTAGAGAGATTGACAAGTTTGAGCTGTACAACGTCATCGGACTAGAAATCCGAATGCCGTTTCACATGGGGTTGGATCCTTGACCATGATCGCCTTTGGTAATAAGACGGGAGCCACAGGGAGACCGTGGGAAAAGGCTTACTGTACATGTACAAGCTGTCATCCATATGATCATGTTTCGTGATAGCTTAACTGAGAACCTTCCGGTGCTTCCGCGATTTTACGAAAACCCCGACACTGTTTTTAAATGGTCCTATCTACTGCGTTATCCTGTCCAGTTATATTCCATTTTATTGACTCATTTAACCGTGCAATTCTGCCAATCTGCTTGCGATCAATGTCTTTAGCTTATATCGATATCCAAATGGGGTGTTCTGATACAATTTGAGTCATCGAACAGGGCTGAATTTTCGCTCTTTTTCAGCGGACTTTAGTATTCAACTCCGCCGCTGGGTATTAACTGCGCGGCTTGCTTTCGGCCCCGAAGAATGCATGTCATTGGACCGTTGGGCTAGAAACTTGAATTGGAGTTTGTTCCATCTATCCATACCTTACCTTACTTTCCCGTCCGCCCTCGTCTTCTGGATCTTTCACCGATACGAAACTACCAATACTTTTGTGATTCCGCAATATCAATTTAGAACTATCGTCCCTGGTCCGCCAATATCTGGCCACTTCTCCTTTGTCCCTCTCACACGTCAAGCCAACTCATGTGAAACCTTGACGGGGTACCGCGGGTCCCGATTCGATACGCGGGTTAAACTGGAAATTACCTCTACAAACCTACTCCCTAGGTAGTATTTATTGGTTCTACGGCCTCCAGTATCCAACTGGACTCGACAGCGCATCGCAGCCTGGCAGCCTTAAAACCCACGGCCGGGTCGATATTGTACCGGTGTACTTGGCATCTTACAGCATCTTCACTTTACGTCTTATACTGAAGCAGTCCTCATCAGCTTTTATAAGCATCGCATCTTGGTCTCCTCTGACCGTGCCCCTCCCCCTCACCTGACACCCACTGGGCTTTACGAAGGTTCCAGCGGTCTTCTTGTGGAGCGCTACAGGCATTGACATTTGACATTGGCGTCATCGCATAATTTACTCGACTTTCACCCTTCAGACAACCCAACTCTGGTTATTCTATGTTATGTGAGGTTTGACCAATTCGTGGACATGTCAAGCAATAACGCGCCTGGATCGGGATCGCACAAGGCGCCTCGAGTCTTGGCCTGCGTCTTGTGTCAACATCGCAAGATCAAATGCGACCGCAACACGCCCTGCTCAAACTGCATCAAGGTGCGTCAACTACTAACTAATGCCTACTGCACTATATTGAACCCTTATCTTCTCATCATGACGTCTTTCCTACAGCCTATGTTCCGCGCTTCAAGGCCCATCACTAACTCATCACAAGGCAAATGTTACTTGCACACCAAGCACACCAGCTCCCGCCAGGAAGCGCCGGAGACCTAATCAAGACCTCCAGGAGCGGCTTGCTCGGTGTGAGCACTTGCTTAAGCAGTATGCCGATGGCTCTGTACCATCTCCATCTGTTGCCGCACCGTCGCCTACTACCAATGGCTCGTTGCCCGATACCATGTCTACACATCAAGACACCTTTCCTGCCACGCCCACCAACATAGACGGCCAGTCCAAATGGAAACCAACTGGAAAGATGGTCAAAGGGGAGGGTGGTGTGCGTTTCATGGATAGTTATCTCTGGGCGAACATTCATGATGAGGTGAGTTCAATCTAATTCGCGCTGCTGACATGGCAAACTGACGTGGCACGCGACCATGAAGCTCCAAGCCATGAGAGAGATTGTCGATACCGACGATCCCGAAGAGGCCAGCGTTATGGGCTCCGAGGATCTGAGCCCGGACTACAACATTGATCTGCTTCTCTCTTCAGATACCTCCCACAAATCAATCGAGGAGCTCCAACCCGACCCTGTTCATGTGTTCAGGCTCTGGCAGATATTTGTTGATCGCGTCAACCCCTTGATCAAGATTATTCATGTCCCATCCGTCCAACCATATGCCCTAGAATTGGCCACGAATATGAACAACATCCCGCTCAACTACCAGGCTCTCTTGTTCTCCATCTTCACTATGGCGACGATATCTCTCACCGATGTCGAGAGTATGCAGATGCTGGGAACTTCTCGGGAAGAAGCCTTGCGAAGGTATACTCTTGGAGCCAAAATAGCACTGACAAAGTTCAACTTTCTAAAAAACTATGATATGGTCGCTCTGCAGGCATTGCTCCTATACCTGGTAAGATGCTTTTGGTGGCCGTTGCATACTAGTTTAAGTGCTAACATCTCCCAGCTATCTCTCCAAAACCGTTATGATAGACATGCTGCTTGGATCCTCAGCGGAATGGTTGTACGAATTGCGCAAAAGATGGGTTATCACCGCGATGGCGACTACTTGGGACTCAACGCCTTTGAAACAGAGATGCGGCGACGCATGTGGTGGCAGATCATCATGCAGGATGCAAAGAATGCGCTGGTCTCTGGCTTGAGCCACTCCTTGCTTCCCAGTAGCTGGGATACCAAGATGCCACAAAACGTCAACGATGCCGACCTTTTCCCTGGATCAGTCGAACCACTTCAGGCTCGCGAGGGCCCAACAGAAATGGCGTTTGTTCTAGTCGGCTACCAAGTCGCCAAGTTCTTGGTTAGCGCAGAATCTCTTCATGGCACCCCAGGACTGGAAGCTGCAATTATGGGTGATGACTTTGAGGGCCAAGACCCTACGGCTTATCCGAACGTCGACAAATACCGGGAGTTGGTGGACGTACTAGAAGAGAACCTCAAGGAAGTGGAGGCTCGTTATATTGATCCAACTGCTGGACCCGTACATCTCGCCGCTCTTAGCGTTCGTCCGATGATCACCAGCAAGATGAGGGAGATGTTGGTACCCATGAGAGAGCAACCAGAGTGGGGAACCGAAATCCTCGACAAGAAGGACAACCTGTTCAAGATTGTTTTGATGAACAATGAGCATAGCACCGATGCCTACGAGATCATGGACCAGGCAGGGTTTCTCTGGTTTTTCAAGTACCATTTCCAGATCGAAATCTTTACGGTTATGACGAAACAGCTGTGCCAAAGACCGACCGGTTCTCTTGCTGACCGCGCATGGTGCATGGTCCAGAAGATTTACCACTATCACCCGGAACTTATGGACATGTCCCAAAAGACATACTATGTTCAAGCCCAGATGGTACTGAGGGCATGGAAGAAGCGCGAACAAGCTTTTAGAGCAACCGGTCTTCCCCTCGAGACACCAAACTTCATCTATCGCCTGCGCGACATTGTAACGAGCGAGCCACGCACTTCGGAACCGTCGCCACAACAGCTAATGGCTCAACCTCCCTCGGCAAATACACAGATGACGGATCTTGACCCTTTCTTGGGTAACTACCTGGATGTATCGACGCTTAACTGGGATATGTGGGGGGGCATGAATCAGCCTCAAGAGCCTCAGCTACCTGCTTCGTTTCTTGGCGGCTTTGGCATGGGCAACATGAGTTAGGGCAGTTTGGCCGGCGCAGAAGGGGTTACAAGTTATGAGGGCATACTGAGAAGGGCATGATAATGAACTGGGAATCTCCGTGGAGTAGGGTGCATGATAGGGTATTATAGAGCGGCGCTGGAAGGCTGTCAATGGTTGGAACATAACTAGATAGGGAATTTGTTACCTATTGTGTACTAATAAATTTCTCACTCAAGGATGGTGCGGTTATGCATTTACGTGGCGAGCTAGAGTTTTATGGGTTTATATATTCATTTACGATGTCAGGATATGCGCTTGATGGTTGATGTATTGGCTTGTGAGTCTATCCTGGTTTCTCGCTATTTCTACATGCTTCTTCAAAAGACGCTCTCCATTTATGGACCTATTGTCGCCATTTCTCGTCAACAAACATCATCAACCCCAATCCAAACCATCAATGAGTTCCATCACAACGACCCCCATTTGTCGTAGCAGCATTGCCAGGACGCTCACGGCTAGACATAACTTCGAGGCAATATGTTCCCTGCTGATTGATACGGAGGCTCTGAGCAGCACTGCCGACACGGCCAGCGGCATCGGCCTCCGGGTCAATGTTGGAGTTTCGTGCGGCACGCATGCGGGCACGGCGGAGACTAAGGGCGTTGATAGCCGGGATTTCGTAACGGGAAAGCCAGATGTAATAAAGCAGGAGGGAGAGGAATACTACGAAGATGACGGCGCTGAGGACGGTGACGAGGATGTTGATGCCGAGGACGCTCATGCGCGGGTAGATGTGTGAGGTGGACATGGTTATGAGCTTGGTGTGTTAGTGCTTGATGAGGCAGATAGGGATGACAGTACTGTACCAGAAATGGTTTCTTGTGATGCTGAAGAATACGGTTGATGATGAAGATAAGAGTCGTGTTGGGGAGAGTATGAGTTGAGAGCAATAAATATTGGAAAGACCATTAATGAGAAGTGTAAACGCTGGAGAATGTGAAGCATGATGCTACTATTCAGGAAAGTGCGATTGTCAATAGTGGGCGAACAGTTAGGCAGAATGATATTATTGAAGGAATCCATTTCTCGGTCCTTGTAGAGATGTTTGAAGCTTGTATTGTTCAATAAAGGTATGGATGTACTGCAATCGAAAATTCATATTTCGTTTACACCACAAATGACCAAGACGAACAAACAGCAATCACTAAATGGAGGCCGAGACAACAACACTCAAAATAGGAGAATAATATTCTCAAAAAACTCTACATTGATCTATCTCGGGCATGAACCAGCAAACCCTCTCTCAACTCTTAAACCTCCTCCAACGGCCTCTCCTGAGTATTCGTCACCCTCAACATCTCAATCATCCTCGCCTGCGACTCAGCACCGCGCTTCTGCTCTCTTTTCTGCTGCCGGTGGGCCAGCCACTGGAGACACGAGCAGGGCACGACGAAGAGAAGGAACAGGCATACCACGCCGACGGCGAGGCCGATAATGGCGGTCTTGTCGGAGGGGGTCTTCTCAGCGGCTGGGACGGTGGTGGAAGAGGGTATGGTGAAAGTGCTGGAGGAAGACATTTTGGGATGTAGAGGGTTTGTAAGTGTAGATACTGAGTTGGTGGTGAGTTTGAAGAAGAAGATTGTTTGAAGTGTCTAGAAATAGGCTGGCTAAGGGTGTGGGAGTTATATGTTTAACAAGTCTTTGTTCTATCCATCTTCAACAGTGACCAGTGACAGTGAATATGGAACACCAATGAAAGAAGTGAATTGCTATAGGCATTGTACAGAAATGTTTAGGAGTTGAGTCTTTGTTCGCTTTGTTGTCCTGGCGTATGTCTGAACATCCATTGTCACCATTCACATCGGTCACCAGAAGATGCCAACTTGAGACTGTTTTCACGCAGCCTCCCACCGACTCACCCTGGAGGAAGTCCTCATTTTCTTGGAGCAGGTTAAGTCAACGGATAGATGGTAGGCTCAAGTAATAGTTTTGTCTTGATAATTACTTGTGGATGTAACCGACGTGCAGCAACGTGCTGTGCACGAGAGAATACAAACCGTGCTGTATAACAAAGTGCTTCGAGGGTGAGGCTATACAGATCCTCGCATTGACATAGATGGGATACGCCAGGGAGAACCGTTACTCAAACATACTAGTCTTCGAACAATCCATGACTCTGGCTAGGTAGCCAAGATGTTGTTACATCTTCCGTCACTGATCAAAAGGCTATTTGCACTCAATGCTCAAGCTCAGATTGGAGGATCACTGTACACAACGAGCGACCAACGCTCTTCAACAGCCACGCAGATAATTATGCGACGACAGGATGGCCTGTCGCCTTTGTAGCATGGAAATACATAAATCAAATGCAGTCACGCAAGAATGTAGATCTCAAAATGAAACGACACCTAGACGGGGAGAAGCTAGGTGTCGAGATTAACGACGGATCCAATTTCCCAATATTCTTCTCAGAACTGTCCTCGAGTCCAAAGACCCTGCCTGCAATGCTGTCCACTCTCTACACTAGACAGCGTGCGGCGGACGTTCTTGTCTATCTGAAGAAGAAGGAGAGAAGAGGGAAAAAAGACGAGGGAAAATTTCACCCTAACAACCTCATCTTAACTGCTTAGTCATGATGAGACTCACGTGAAGACAAGGGGTCACGTGCGTTTCGATAAGAAGCAACCCGGATGAGGAATTCACAGCTTCCTATTGGCCAATCTGGACCGAGAAGCCGAGGACCGTTCCGATACTCGAGAATAGGAAGCCATCATCATCGATATCTCGACCAGCGATCCCAAACGCCTTAAAGCAACGACGCCAACGATACGGTTGAACGAAATATTGGCCGATTCTTTATAACTCGAACCCCAACAGTCTCGTCCTCTCCGCCATAATGCTCGCTCAACGTGTTGGCGTCGCCGCCCTTCGTCAGGGTACGTTTACATTTGCGCAAACAAGTGAATACCCAATGGAAGTTACTGACAATGGATTGTGAATAGGCGCGGCCAAGCCTTTCTTCGCCCAAAGCATTCCCAAGGTCGCTCTCGCTGCTGGCCTGTCGACCTCATCCTCTCGGTACGCCTCCAATGAACAATTCAGCCCTCTTTCCAAAGCCTAACATATCAGATCCTCCGTTTCAACCAAGGTCTCCCAAGAAGAGGGCCGCCAGATTCTCGTCAACCAGCGCCTCAACCGTCCCGTCTCCCCTCATCTGGCCATCTACAAGATCGAGCAGACCTGGTTTGGCAGCTCCGCCTGGAACCGAATCACCGGCTCTACCCTGTCCGTCACCCTCTACGGCTTCTCGATCGCCTACCTCGCCGCCCCTCTCGCCGGTCTGCACCTTGAGAGCCTGAGCATCGCTAGCTTCGTCGCTGGTCTGCCCCTCGCTGTCAAGGGCGGTATCAAGTTCGCCCTCGGCTTCCCCTTTGTCTACCACGCCATCAGCGGCTTCAAGCACCTGCTGTACGACGCCGGCAAGGGTTTTGCCAAGACGACTATTGTCAAGGCTGACAAGTATATCTGGGCTGCCAGTGTTCTTGGTGCTATCGGTCTGGTTGCTTTCCTGTAAGATACCAAAAAGTTGAAGAATTGGACTACAAGAGCGGGATTGGAGGCAGCAACATACGCAGTGGATGAATACACCAAGTTGCGAGCAATATGGGTGAAAGGAGTACGGCAAGGGACGAGAGACTCGTGTACGAGTATTAGCCTGGGAAGGCATTCACTTTGAGCAAACAATTTTATTATCTGTACACAAGCGCCTTGAAATGCTTGCGCATGTTCTAGCCAAATCTTTTGGTGAGGTATTCCGCAACCTAAACGCCATTCGCCTGCCATAATCACAATCTCGTGAGGACTATTCCAAGAACCGAGCATCTAGGATTGTCCGGATCAGTCCCCGGTTACCAGACGAGGCAATCTTTTCTCCAACGATAGGTCCGACAAACTCCTTTAGCTCGGTCACATCCGATTCTGCGCTGGATGTCCCATTCACTCCGTTTGCGTCGGGCTCAACCTTGTCTGCTAATGAAGCCACAGCCTGTACGATGCCCTGCACCAGCATCTCGTAGTCCATTGTGCCCTCGGCCTTTTCCTTGAGAGGCTGTAGAATTCCAGAGTCAAACGTTTTGAGGTTTCGTAGCACCAAGACTCGGATCGCCTCTGGTCCGCCTGCCTCGAGCAGACCGTGGATGGCGCCGTAAAGAACAGCAGGCGGTTTGGTAGGGTCGAGGAAGTATTTGAGACAGGTTCGTGTGAGTTTGGGTCGGAGGAGCGTGTTTGAGGCCGAGTATTTGCGCGCGATTTGTCCAACCAATGATGCTGCCAGCTGTCGCAGGTCGTACTGCTCCTTCAGTGCGTCGGTACCTTCATCAGTACCAAGCTTCCTCGCCATTAGACATGTAAGGGCGGGTGCTGATAGCGGGCTGGCGTAAGGGTCCAGGAAAAGACTCTTGTTTTCAATAAGAGCATTCGTCAACTCCATCATTTGCTTGAGAGTAAATGTGTCGTCAAGATGATGTGTCACGCGGTCCATGATAAAGGTGATAAAGTATGGGATCAGCTGGTGCAGACCAGGGTCGTCTCTGACTGAACCGAGTGCGGCTTGTCGAAGGCGCACCACCTCTTCATCGGGGTTGTCGTCGAGGACCGCAGCCTGGATCTTGTCAAAGTATAAGATAAGCTCCTTGCTGACAATGTGTTTCACAGAGGGCTTCATGGAGACGTTATCGTTGCCCGCTAGGGCAGACAAGGCAGGGTTCGCGCCAGGGCCTTTGGGGAGAAGCTCCTGCGATCGAGATTCGGATGTCGTTGGGTTCTGGGGGATGGAAGGCTGAACACCTTCGATGGCGAGCCAGTGTGCTACCGAAACAATTAGTTTACATGTTCTGATGAATCAAGAGATAGACCGCACCTGTAAAACCCATGTCGCGCGGCACCTTGGGCAGAGGCGCATTGATGAGCTTTTCAAAATCAACTTCCTCATCCTCGATGTAGAAGAGCGGCTGACCAGGTCCAAGACTGGCCTCGCCGTATCGTAACGGACGCGTGGAATCGTAGCCATAGAGGGGTTCTACGTCGAGGGCCTTGAGCGCGAGCGAGATGTCGTTAACAGTCAGGGTCGTTCGGCGGGCGGCGCGCATGAAGCGCAGAGACTCGACAATGACCTGACCGACTCGGTATTCGACGTCTTGGGTTAGGCACTTGAGCGCCTCCTCGTTAAGGGAACTGATGCCGACCGACTCTGCGACATCCTTAACATTGTCGGGGTTCCAGAGAAGCTTGGGGGTTTCGGCCGTCATGGCGCTGACGGGTGAAGCGCGAGTGGGCGCTTGAATTTGAAGGGCGAGATCAGTAAGTCGCAGCGTAGGCAGGGAGTTGTTTAGTATTGCGATTGTGGAGAGGTTATAGTTAGTTATGCTGATGGTTTTCGGGGATGAAATGCGTGAGGCTGAGATACATTTGGATTTGGTGTGTGGCGTAATGTAACCTGGGGGTGGAGCTACCTACTCCCCACACCTTGACCAAAGAGGCTGAGACGAGGCTGGGATCACAACGTCTATTTCTACCCACACCTAGTGAAGAACCCTCAGGATAAAGGAAAATATAAGACCTATAATTATTAGACAGAAATAACCATAAAGTTTTAACGTAATTTAGACTAGAGGTTTACCTAGATATCTCTTTTACACCCTCATTTAAGTCTTGTGTTTTTCTATGCCCCCTAGATAGCTTCTGTTACGGACTCCGTTGGGGATTGATACTCATCACAACAATGGAAAAAGACAATGACTGAATACCTAGACTCTAGATTGCTCAAAACTAGGTACAAAATCCACCAAAAGGCCAACACCAAGAAGAATTGAACGGACTGAGAGGTGAGAAACTGCTCCCCTCTCGTACTGGCTTGTTGAGACAATCAAACAATGGGCGCATTGCGCCAGTACCAGGATTGAGAGGCTTAAACCTCAAAGCTGTATTGTACAGCTACGTGCCTTTGCTGAACACCGCCGTAAACGACCGAAAAGCCCATCTGGTTTCCATCCCAGTCGAAGTCGATTTCCAGTTTACCTTCAACATCGGGAGATTCGACCATAGAATCCGGCACCGCCCACTCAACCATGCACATGGCTTGTTCTTGGGCCTCTTGTGACATCTTGCGGTAGACGTAAAAAGCATACACATGGCCGTTGGGAGTCGCTCTGTGAGATAGCACTCGACATGGCAAGGCTCGAAGGTTCGGGTTGGCGACGGAGAGAGAGTCACCCTGTTGAGAGAAAAGCGATTAGTAAATTCTCTATACTATATTGGAAGAGTGCAGTCTAACCTTCTTCACAAGCCACACCACCGAGTTTCCCGGGCCCGAACAGACGCCGTAACTGGCGCGTGCGATGCGAGACGCAACGTTTACGTCTTGAAGCGACTGTCGATGTGCTTGTAGTGCGTGGAGGACTGCCCCACGGCTCACAACAGTCCACCTATAGAACGCCATTAGATGTGATAAGTGAAAGGAAAAGTCTGGTCAATATTACCCTTTTTCGTCAGAGTAGCATTGGGTAATCGTCGATGGAGACAACTTCAAGACCATCTGGGTGATCTGGCTTTGGACGTATGAGTTCCGCCCGAAACCTCCAGAGACAAAGACATGCTGGTAGCCACTGCGTCAACGAGTGCTTTCATAGATAACGCTTGATGTACTTACCGAAGGGTTCTTCTTGGTAGCTTTGCTAACCTGCTCGACCTGCGATTTAACAAGCTCAACGATCTTACCAACGATAGGATTGAATACGGAGCCCAGTTCACCGCTTAAATATTTATTAGTAAAAGTTATATGTAGGCAAGTTTGTACTCACGCCGTGAACGAAATCTGTGGCACGCTGCCGACTCGGCCTCGTCTGGCGCTAGTTCCAGCCCAGGACAAAGGAAGATCAAATGTACTCTCCTGGGCGTCAGCGGAATAATGAAGTTTCATGTGGTGCTCCCAGTGACTGCGAGCAAAACTCCGAAACTTTTCCTCGGTGATGGTCTTGAAGGTAGGGGCCGGGCAGATTGCCTCGGCCTTTGCCTTGAGAAGATCCATGAATGCATCATCCAGGAGGGCCCCCCCGGCGAGAATGCATTCTCCCGGCACAACCTCCTCTACCACGAAGGGCTGGACTGAGCAAACCTTGTAGGCAATAGCGTCCTTAAGACGTCGTGAGCATCAATGCATGTTAGCGGGAACTGGAAGGACTTACCGAAGTACCCCCACCGCAGTCACAGACAATGATTGCATCGCCTTTGTTGACCTTTGACAAGAGGACATCCATCAGAACCATTCGAATAACTATGTCATGTGCCTGGGGTGCGATCTTACCTGGGCTTCTGCAACAAGGGCAATAGCTGTGGCCTCTGGCTCCGAAAGGAACCTGTGAGCCAGCTTGACATTGTCATTCAAGATTCCCGCCATGTTGATGGCCTCGGCCATCTTTTGCCTCGCATACTGTGGCCAATCAGCTGGCACCGTCAGAGTGATTTGAATACAAGCATCCGGAGTATTCTCCAGGATTTTCTTGTAATAGGGCTTCCAGAGTTTCTTCAGGTACTCGCTGGTAACTGTGACAGCCGAGAGTCCCAATGACTCTCGTTCCGCCGACAACTTGTTAAAAACTCTGGACTCGCGTACATCATTGGGCATGTCGTCTCGATGAAGAAGAGACAACTTGAACCATTCTAGAATGGTTTCATGAGCCTTTTCATTTGGGCTAACAGTCGAGGCCTCCAAGATTGTAGGGAACTTTCCCCCAACAACCATAAGCGTTGAGGAAAGGTGCTGATAGGAAATGCCAGAGAATCTGTTGTATGGCATGAGTGTTATTATCTTCATAGAGTAGTGAATAAAGCATCGATATACTTACGTCGTACCAAAATCAATACCGACAAAGACCTCCTGGCGGGTTTTACTCGCCTCTGCAAGAGGAGCGTGCCCAAAAGGCGTGCTCATGTTTAGGTAGTAGGTAGGGAAAATGAATAGGATAAAGTATTGCTGTCGCAGAAGTTCTTGTATGTAGAATGAATCGAGGGTAATGAGAAGACCTTTAGCAAGGAGGAAGTAGGCTTAAATAGATAGATTGACTACCATTGAAGGCAGAAAAGAGATATTCTCTTTACATGTTGTTATCCGATGTACCAAATTTACGCTCTATGACCAGAAAGACGGAGACTGGTACATATAATCGATCATATTGGCTGGGTCAGGTTACTGGTGCCATCGACGGGAGATTGCCGACAAGGAAACGATGGTGTTGGTCGCAATACAAGCCCGGTGGACTCCGCCCTCTACTACTGCAGGCGTCCTGCTCTAAATGAAACACATGCGGCCAGTAGATTAGCTGACTGCATACTGGCGGAGGAGTTTTGCTTGAGTGTCACTCCGGGCAGAGTATTCCGGCTTAGCAAAGGTTACCTAGACAAGAGTGCGTGAAGAGTGGCATCCTCGCCGCCTTCAAGGCTGCTTGCATGAGATGGAAGAATGAAGGCGTGTTGGTCTATGCGGACCAGCTTGGCATTTCTCTGGCTTGTTTCTTTGTTGTGTATTCCGACGGGAACAAGCATCCAACACCCTTCTACCAACTCAACACTTTTGCAACAAGACGCTACTCAATTCAATACCAAGCCATGACAGCCATTACCCGTGCTTGCTAGTAGGTAGGTAGGTTGTTTGTACAATCCTACTAGGTAGGGAGGAAAGCAAGGACCATGTACCTATTCACTCATACCTTAGGTACCCTGGCACGCTGGCACGAGACGTGGTCTTTCCGCTTGGTTTCTTTGTCCCATGCAACGGATCGGCTTAGCACCATCCCCAGCTCTACATCAGTACTTACCCATCGGCACCATGCTTGTAGTGGCGGTTACAAAAATGCCCTTGACCGTCAGTCGAAATCAGGCAGACGGCCAGGAGGCTTAGGCTAGGTAAGGTAGGTTACATAACGTGAATGATCCCCGAGATTACCCACATCTTTGAGATCGTGGAGTTATCAGATCAACTTGCTCCTTTTTTACATCAGACTCCTGAGGTTCCTCCCCCTTTGTTCCCTAGATATGCCCAGCCCCAGAAGGTCTAAGCGACTTCAAGCTCGCAAGAATCAGCCTGAGAAGGAGGCTTGCAGAGTGACTAAGAAGTCCAACACTTCAGAGACTCGTGCCCCAAAGAAGAAACCCATGAGCGATCACGAAGAAATGGTAGACGAGCAGATTTCTACTGCTGAAGAAAGCAAGCCCCAGGTATGTGGCCAATTCTCTTTAGCATCCTTGGTCAAACATGAAACAAGATCTGACCGACGTTATCAAGGCTGAGAAACACCTTCCTTTTACCTTGGGCTGGTACAGCGACCATGAAGAAGAGAATGAGAAGAAATGCGCTAGGGCTGTAGACCTTATACGCGTTCAGGAATTTACTGACCATGGACATCTTCTTCATAAAGCGTGGCCGAGCATGGCTGCTTCCATCCACAATTTTGCGTACCTCAACTTTCGGGCCGTGGCCTGGGATAGACTTGATCTGGACACTCAGCAGAGGTTTATGGGCTGGGTACCTGATGCAAAAGAGCTCTTTGAGTTGAGTGGTATATCCGAGCTTATGTTCAAGCGATGGATCTGGGAAATTATCGATGCGAATTTCTTCTCCAATAAAAGCAAGGATATTATATGGACTTCGCCTTTCTGGGAAGCCCAAGCATCTATAGAGCGTTTTCTGATAGGTGAGAGGACCTAGCCGGGCTATCTATTGATGTGGGCAGTGACTGATACTGAGGACAGAACGCAAACGCAACTTGCCCCTTGCCAGCGACAGCTTCGTCTACAAACACATGAACTGGAAATTCACCACGGCGTACCACTACGGCTCGGCTGTTCAACGCGGTCCTTATCTTCCGGAAAGGATCGAGCAGGACTGCGTGATCCCGATCCTTGCAAAGGCTCTTGGTCGACACTTTCCGGAGAACCCTGACGATAATTCCCTCAAACTCCTGGCTGAAGATGTGGCTGGTGTAGAGCTTGGCTTCAGTGTCACCCTCTGCCACTTCACCCACGTTTTTAGCCATCCCACCACCCGCGAGAAATATGGGTTTCCCTTCAGCCCCAAGGTTGCCAAGTACGCAGGCCAGGCCATGAGTGCTGTAGACGGCCTTGATGGAGATGAGGGTCGACTTGTCGATCTGGTTGTAACGCCTATGCTGGTTCAGAGCGGGTGCGAAAAGGGTCATAGCTATGATATCCAATTGGTCCTGCAGCCTATGGAAGTGTGTGTCAGCTGGCTTGCCGACTTCATGAAGGACGAGGAGAAGATGAAGGAGGGCGAGGAGACGGAGGAGGAGGAGAAGATGGAGGAAGAGGAAGAGGAGGAGGAAGAGGAGGGGGAGAAAAAGACGAATGAGTAGGGTGACAAGAAACACCACCATGAGAGCCAAATTTGTCAATGCATCAGGTTTTGGTGCTCACTTAACCGAGTTTTATCTCACGCCTAGAGTAGATACTTTGGACTTGGCCCCAAAGGCGAACATGCATAGGTAGGGCGTGATCGATCAAGAGCAGCACAGAGAGGTAGATATTTCGGGGTTATGGCTGAAGGGAAAGTATAGTTTTGCTGATTGATTGTTCTTTCGTGGATGTATGCGTGAAGCTGGACGAGGCTGAAATGGAGTCCTTGCTGTTAAAGTGTGGCTGAACCTTGGGTAGCGCCACGCCTAAAGGAGAGGCTGGGTGAAGCCATACTGAAACGTCTTTGAAGGATCCAGAACTGGGATCAATAACCATCTGCCATGCTTTTGAATGTAATTACTTTTTTCGTTTGCATGAAAAGAACTTTGAGGCTTGGTCATAGGGCTGGTAAGCAGTCATGCTTCACTGACGCCTCTAAATGGCTGAAATCAACACCTGCAAAGAAAGGCTCGATGGAGTCGCTGGCCTTCGACTGAGGGGGTTGCTTCAAAGCCGGCCGCTTGAACGCCGGCCGCTTCAAGGATGAAATGGCGAATGTTCAGTTTCCAAATAAGCAAATTAGAGAATATTTCGACTTAGAAAGTTGTTATTCAGACATGAGAGACTGGTATGAAAAGGTTGACATGCGGATAGGGAATTGGAAGGCTTTAGTTGAACCGTGCGGCAGAGATGTGAGTTCTTTTCTTTTTCTTTTACTTACTGCACCAAGATTTGTGATCAACGAAACCCGTCACCCCCTATTTCCCTTGTCGTACCTATCTCCCGACGGCGACCAACATCCAACGCAACTCTCTCCTTGGCCAACAGGATAACCAGCTGTCCTTTCTGTATACAAGGTCAGTTTGGCAAACACCAGGAGGGTTGCAATCCTCACTTGCTGGCAGAGTGGTCTTGTTTGCTCAACGCAATGCATGGTCTGCGCTTTAGTTCTTTGTCCACAATAACTTCTACTCAAAACAGCCTCACTCTTTCCGCTTTTCCTAATTGGTAATCTGCGTCCAGTGGCGAGAAAAAAATACTGTCTTGAGCCGTCTTATCAAGCAAGCCACTGAGAAAACAAGTCAAGGACACCTAGGTACATAAGTAGTAGGCAAGGCAGGTACTTAGGTAGTAAGTAGGTACCTAACTATCCATGTGGTACCTAAGGCAGAGACTCAGATTTACCAGATTTAATCTTGTACCTTCCACCATCAAGTTATTACCTAGGCTCTTCTTTCTCTCTTTCCTGTAGACATGCCCAGTCCTCGAAGGTCTAAGCGACTGCAAGCCCACAAGATCCAGCCCGAGAAGAGGCTCAGGACACAAAAGACGTATCATCAGCCCGTTCTGGACACCAAGTCCACGCGTAAAAACGTCAACATGGCAGAGCCGTCAGCTTCTGCTCCCAAAGAGACCCAGGACGAAAAGGTGAGTCGTTTCAGTCTAACAATGGCCAAGCCCGCGGCCATACAAAACATCCATGGCTGACAATTCATCAAGAATGACCCTGGGCTTAAAATCCAAGAGGAATATAACCAAGACAAAACCATGAAAGGCTTGTTAAAGCTGTTCGATGGGGCCAACTTCGAGGATAAAGCTCCAATTTTCATCAAAGCTTGGCCTATATTGTTTACGTGCATAGAGGCTTTTGCACGTCACAACTACGAGAAAGTGACCTGGGATAGCCTTGACCTAGCCACTCAACAAAAGTTCGCCAGCTGGGCACCTGATGTCAGAGAGTTCTTTGATATACCAGGCGTATCCGACAAACTGTTTAGACGATGGATCTGGGAGATCATTGTCGTAAACTTCTTTGCCAACAAGAGCGAGGATGTTGTGTGGAAATCACCTTTCTGGGAAGCCCATGCATCCATGGAGCGTTACTTGCGCGGTAGGACGAGGAACCCCAACACACTATTCATAGTCGGTACGTTATGATATGGTACTAATAATAGATGCAGAACACGATTTTGACTTTCAGGACACGAACTTTGCCCACAAGTATCCTCGCTGGAGACGCATCACGGCTGAGATGTTCTATCTCATCAAGGGTGCCTATGACTGGGATGGAAGACTGGATCCAGACTGCGTGGCTCCAATTCTGGCCAAGAACCTCGGCCGTTACTTTCCTGAGCACTTGGAAGCAAGTACCAAATCATGCATCAACACCCTGTCTAGTAATGTGGCCGAACTAGAAGGCTACTTCACTGCCACTCTCACCTCCTTTTACTTCGTCTTCCAAGAGCCCACTACCGACGACCAATACGGATTCCCTTTCACGGTTAAAGCTGATGGGTACAAAGGACAAGTCATGTCGGCTCTGCCAGGCCTTGCGTTTGACGCCGCTGAGCCTATTGATTTTATTGCGTCGCCTATGCTGGTCAAGTGTGGAGGCTGCCGTGGCCATAGCTACGACGTTTATAAGGCCCTGAAGCCCTTGGAGGTATGCGCTGGTTTGCTTAGCTACGCTAGAGGAATGGAGCAGAAGGGAGGCGAGGAGCAGAAGGAAGGTGAGGAGCAGAAGGGAGGTGAGAAGCAGAAGATGGATGAGGAGCAGAAGACGGATGAGGAGCAGAAGACGGACGAGGAGTAGAAGATGGAGGGATACCGCCATGGAAGCCATGCGTCTTAACGAGTTTTACATCAGCGCTTATGACAGGTAGACAACACACACTGGCTCTGACGGCCACTCGATAGTTAGGGGTTAGTAGTGACAATCTAATTGTATTGACTCTACCTCCATGACCATAACACACAACGCATAACTTTAGAATTGAGGCATCATCACAGAACCTCGACCTCATGCCTGATGGAAATACCACCTAATCAACTACCTATACCAAGTCTTCCGAACCCAGCTATTTCTTTGAGGAGAACATGCCATATCGAACCTTTCGGTCCATAGGTCCATATCAGAAACCAAGGCTAGGTATGGTATAGCCCATTCCCGCTGACTTGCGAAACACTCATCACACGCACCGCAGTCACTACCGCAAAGACGGCACCAAGGACATGAACACTGTATCTCATTGACGTCAACGGGACCTATTGCAGGCTCAGAATCGAGTACTTTTTCCAGCTCCCTCAACGGCTGTTGAATGTGAAAAGGGGCGTTGGTTTCGCACAACCAGGCTTCGATGGCAAGGGGAAGGGGCACGCCATGGCCCACAAAGGAAGATAGATGTTCTGCTCGACATGGTCCCAAGAGCATAATCTTGACGAATCCGAACTCATCTGTTTGACTCTTGCACTCATCAAGTCGAAAGAGAACCTGTGAAACCTCGAGCCTGTCCTGTATTGGCACTGTATTGAACAATGCATGTCCTTGAGTACGCAAAGCAAGGTTCCGATGCTTGAATGCATAGCATACAATCCAGGTAAGAAAGTAAATGTGATAGGTCTTGACATGTTTGTTGCTCTCCTAGATAGACCGGGGCTTCGGCTTTGCGTACAACTCAGCAAGGCAGCAATACCAGATCCTGGTGAGTGAACCCAATTTCGACTCTATGTGAAACATCTGGGCCAAGTGTTGATTGATGATCTGAATGATGATGAAGAAGATGACCAGAATATCCTCTACTAAATCAAGTTCTGATGTGTTACCATAAATATCAGGCCATTTCAACTCCCCTGCGACCCAATTTCCAACGTACTGCTCAACCGTGTTGCTGTTGCTGGGGCTATAAGTGACTAGATTTAGTGCCTTTGCTAGTAGGTACCATAAGAAATAGCAATATTCTTAATTTCTTCCTAAAATTACTATTATTTATAAGTGCCCAGATAATATCTCTCTGGCAGATTTTGTAGGAATCCTGCATCCACCCGGAAGAGTGGACGTTTGTTTTCCGTGAGCCGCGAGGGGTGCGCGCTCGAAAAGAGCCTGACCAGAGGACAGCAACATCCCTGGGGAAGTTGCGTGACCAGGAGGTGAAGGATTGGAAGCCATGCCTATGAATGATGTGATGATTCCTGTGGTGCTGAACCTTCGACATAGTATTGACGAGATAAAGAAAGGGGATGAGTTTTCATTTGGTTACGATGATGCTGGGGATCAAAAGGGATCGTTACAAACATGTAAAGGCAAGGAACCTGTCGAGTTGAGCATGATGAAACAGCAATCGTTGTGATAGGGCACCACTGCAATCAGCACCAGCACCTTCTTGCAATCACAGAGCACCTGTATATAGGTGCTTTGAGGAGAGTAATTATTATTACCCACTTTACAATACATTGTGCAAAAATTGAAGCTGAAGATGCACACATTTCTATCCTAATTTGGTGTTGCGAACGTCCTTGCGGAACCGTGCCCAAGTGGGCCACCATCGCGGAATTTCCCCGGCCCATACACGTGACCTTGGAAAATGTTCGCGATGAGCTTCACATCTACCCCATCGCCGTAGTGTATTGGACGCAATTCAAGAACCCGTCCTCCAGCCCGGCCCAATCCCATATCCAGCCATGGCTCTCCAACCCTGCCGCTCCGGCCTCTTGCGGAGCAGACAAGCCGCCGCCCGCGCCCTCATGCCTTGCGTACGCACATACGCCACCGATTCGACACCCGAATCCTTCAAGACCGACAGCGCTTCTACCGCTTCCGCTCCCGTGCCGCGATGGAGTCAGACGCCTGCGGGCATGAAGGCACCTCTACAGCTCGACTTTGCAAAAAACCCTAGAAACAAGATCTGGACCGTCAACAACGACCCGCGGAAGCTGGATGAGGTGTACGACCGTCTGCTGGGACAAGGCGGCAGCAGACTTCTGCCCGAAGAGCTCAAGTGGCTGGCCGTCACACATAAGAGTTTTGATCAAGGAAGGAGAGGATTTAACGACCGATTGGCTCTTCTGGGTAAGTTGCACGAGCAATCGAGGAGTGTCCGATATGCTGACTTTCAAAGGCCGAATGAACCTCATTATGGAGACGACAAAAACCATTGTTGCCAAGGACCCAATCCCCGGATCGACAGTCGCCGATGAGTACGAGCGACAACCGTTTGAGCACCCCAAGTTGCAGTCACTAGACAACCTGACTATGGAGGGACCTAGAGATATTGCCGGCAGGGAGAAGCTGACTGGATTGGCCGCCGAAGTCGGCTTGGTCGACGTTGTGCGGTGGAAGCCTCGATTGGTACACTACATCCTTTCCTGTGGTGATATTTGACTAACATGCAACAGGTACGTAACCTCAAGGCGTCGGGTGTTGATATCGTGCTCAACGGTGCGATCCTGGCCATTATTGGAGCCATCACTCTACAGCATGGATCTGTAGTGGCATCGCAGGTGATTAGGGAGCGAATATTATCCAGGCTGGAGTAAGCGTGGTGAGTGGGTTAATCTGTATCATATATCTGTACCATTTAGGGAAGAGGTCTGGACCTGTACAAAGCGTGACGGTTATCAAGACTTGTAAAAGAATTTTTTCACGAGTTGTATGATTCAATTATCAGGCATTGGTCTATGGACTGCATTAGAACTGGATTATGTAAAGGGCATTATGATCAGGGTATCAAAATTCATTGCAACAAAGGCGTCTCCTCATCGGCTGGCTCAGTAGCACTCTCATCTTCCTCCTCTTCGTTGCCATGATGTATGAGTTTCTCTCTATACATCCAGCCAACACAAGTTCCCGCACCAGGCCCAACTACAAGAGATGTGGCAGCCGTAGCCAAAGGAACTCTCCACCCAACCTCGACCAGCATCCAGTACAGAACTGTCCAGAAGATGAACTGTGTGTCGACTTCAATAAATACAATGGTCGATCTCGTCATCTCCTTTCGATCATCAGGCCGAGTGAGGCTCCAAAAGAAAAAGACGTGCGCCAGGATTGAGCAGATGATCGGAAGCAGGTAGACGAACAAGAGAGATCGTCGGTTTGATGCTAGGTGAACGGTCGTAGGGTCTGCTCTTCTCATTGAAATGACAATCTTGCGAGTGATTTGTCGGATGATTGTCACATAGACGGGGAAGAAGAGCCAGATGCCGATTGTCGCCGGAGTGGTATAAAACAGCATCAAGATGGAGGGTAGAAAGTAACCGATGGCAACACTGACGGGGATAGCCACAAGTTCGCTGCCAGGAAGATGACGGCTCGTAAAGATTGATCGAACCTCATCTTGTCCATCATTTCTCTTTTGCGCGTTCAAAACACTTCTCGCGCGGTGCAAAAACGCAGGAATGATAACCAATTCCCAGACAACAGCACCACCCACAAGATCAAACACCAACCACAACCCCGTAGGATAAGCAATGAGCACATTCGGCGCGTTACAAATACGAGCAGCTTCAACAGTGCTCACGGTCAAGAGACCGCCGAGAAATGCGACGACGACAGCCACGACGGCCGTGCTGCGGAGAGAATGCAGCGCGGCGCGGAAGAAGCTGACGATGTAGCATAGTGGTGTGCCCAAGGCTGGGATACGGCTTATGGCGGGTAGACGAGCGTGGGAGTGGCATTGCGACCAGAGAAGAGCGGCGTTGACGTCGGAGTGGATGAAGAGGGTGATGATGGTTGCTAGGGCGAGGAGAATAGGTGGGATGATGAGAGCGCGGTAAGAGAAGTGGTGAATAGGGGCTTTCCAGCGCGTAGAGGGCATTTTAAGGGATGATGTTTGTTACAATAAATCGGGCAGTTATGATAGTCAAGAAGGGACTGTATAAATTGAAGTATTAAAATTTCATCATGAAAAGGCGGTTATGAGGTTCAGACGCGGGTGTCATGTGGTGAAGATGGTTCTCGTGATAGGATGTTGGTGGTGGGAGATCCGCACCAGCGTTAGGCTGAATATGGACGGGCTCATTCTTCTCATTTCATAGCGTTCATCGTTCTCACAACATATAATAGCTCATCGTGAAACTGTCGATGAAACTGTTTTCGTTGTATTTCTTCATTCAATGACTAGACTTGTATCCTAGGGATTATACAGTGACCGTCGTAAGGTCAAATTGAAGTATCGCCACAGTTTACAGATATTGTACTGACTGAGCTAATCACAGGCGAGATGATCTTGAGTATGCTTACAACTTGATAGGTATTTATGTTTCATTTTGAGATGGGCTATAGCAAAACATATTTCCTCTCCACCTGATCTTTCTCCTCCGTTCCGTCAACAATGACCATCTTGAACTCACCAACCGCAATCAGATTCACCCGTCTACCTCCTGAGGACTGGTTCATGATGTCTTGCTTTTACCCAACTATCTCTTTCCCCATCTGAATCGTTCTGAACCTCCCTTTGGCCTTGCTAGCCACGCCACTGCCTGCATCTAATTGCATACCATGATAGTCAGCCAGTTCATGGGTGGTAGCATAGACACTAAGTGTTGTGAAAACAAATACGCAGAATGTTGACCCCCCAAAGAAAAACAGACATATGAGGGGATCTATGAGCTCGGACCGATCCTATGTGATTTGTTTAGACCTTGAGAAACTCTACCTAGACGGCCACAACTCCGACATGGATCCACGAACGGTCAATTCACTTATCTTCCTATTGGACACTGTGCGCTCGAGGTTTTCTCATGAGGCGTAAGTTGTTATTACCCAAGCATCTACCAGCGCTGTAGACCAATAGCTTCCTCTCTAAACCTTCATTGCTGGATAGCTCCGAGTTTTGCTCCTCTGTAAATAAAACAAACATGACCAAGCAACCCGCTTTCGCTTCTCACAAGTAAAATTTCGTTTTAATGCCAAATAACACATTTCAGTCGAGTTCGAGCTATATGCAACATTTCATCCTGATGTGTCCCCTCTCTAGCCAACTATAAGAACCTGCCTTCTTCCCTCACCCAGCAGGTCATTTATCTTTATCGACACCAGCAACATACAAAAAAGCCCAAAATGGTACGCTCAACATCTTCTTTTCACTGGCTGTGGCTCGTTGCCATTCTATGTCATCTTGGTTTTGCTGCTGGGGGTAAATTGATGTACCCATATGCCCCAAGATATAACTTTCCGCATTTAACCAGTTCAGAAGAGATGTGCGACAAGGTGCTGATGACCCCTATTCAATGCCCATGGCACGTCTTGGACTCCATTCGGGTCGCCATACCATATCAAAAGGTTCATGGCCACCACCTCTGGACTTCACAATGGATCGATAGATACTGCACCCCAGCTTGCTCAGATTCAGTGGCAAGATTTGAGTCCGAGTTCAACGAGAAATGCTCCAGTTTGCCAGATCGGGGTGCCATATACTCAAAGTCAAGCGTGGCAGACATGCTAAAGTCCTTTAAGTCACTCTGCCGGTTAAACTAGTAGGAAATCACCATTGCCCAGTGCCAACCGAGAAACTAATCCCTATTTATAGCGTACCCTCTCCAAAGACTTCTGAAAGGAAATACGGGGCCAATGGGAAGAACACGTGGGAGAATAGGCCTGTTGAGAAGCCCAATGGGAGGGAAAACAGCAAAATGTAGGCAAACCCAATACCAATGATTGCAGTTCTTGGACTAATACGTCAACTATGAAGTTATCCCCCACCAGGCTATAGCAAGGAAAGAATCCCCTACACAGGCCAACCGCCTCCTCATCCAGCTCCCTACTACAGACACTTGTAATGTTCTCTTGCGGTTGTTGAACAGATTCTTTTTGACTATAATCATGCCTGTTGTTGGTCCAGAGGTTGCAGGTTATCTTCTGTCTGTTCCAGGGTTGACATGGATGAACTCTGTTTCTTCATCACATACAGACAGATAGGTGTAGTTAGAATGTCCCGAGACACATCTCAAGTCTACAGATTACTGGTTCAGTAACAACGCGCCAATTTAAAGTCTGACTTGTACATAGTATTACCTGGTACCTTACTTTATCTCCTCTCATCTTATGTCCTGCTATCTTGGCCTAGGGACTGTCCAGTCAATAATGCCCATGCTAAAATTCCCTGGCTACTACCATGTTATCTTTTCCGACCCATATTCTCAGCAACGCCCTTGGTATTCCGCTGTTTGTATCTGGATGCATACATCGAGGTTAAATATAAACATTTTAAACCCAACGTACCATGAATGCTCCCTATGAACACATCATACATCATGATCTCGGTTCATCTCAAGCCGTTCATGGCCGGACTTCAAGGTCCGAAGAGGGGAAACATGGCCAAGTTCTCGGCAAACACTCATCAGGCAGATCCATGACCTCGTATGACTGGCTCACCCTCTCAATCCCTCCGAAACACCCGCTGACGCTCATCATGATCCATGCCAAGCAGGGTCTAATGATTCGATAAACCACCAGGTCCCCTGTAAATCGTTTCTCCGCAGCGGCCCCTCCCCCAGATTTTAGCGGCATTAGCGTCTTGAGCCCCACCTTCCGGGGCGGCTAATAGAACACCGGGAGAAGAGAACCCGCCTGAGCTTGCGACCCTGGACCTGACCGAGGAGAAGGAAGGAATGGAGGGGGAGAAAACACATGACACGGATAATGAGGCAGCCCCTCTCGATTGACCCTTGAGATTGTTTGTTTTGTCTCATGTTTTTCTCTCTCTCTTTTGTTTTTGTTCTTTGCCCTATGCTTGGACTCGCGACGGGAGACTCGTAGAGTGGTACTTGAACTACAGTATCCACTCATCATCCGATCTCGCTCTCGTCAGGTTCAAGTTGAAGTTATTCGCTCCCATGACGCTTCAGCATCATGGCATCTAACATGCTACGTCCGCTGGCTACGGCCGCGGCTTCGGCGTCAGCTTCTGAGCTTTGCGCCTCGTCCTTCTTTATACAGAAGCAATTCAAGGGCTATCGAGTTCAAGGTAAGCTCACGTCTGCTCGCTCTCGGAGCTCTTCCGAGCTAACTGAATCCCCTCAGATGCCCTCCTCTCGCGTCGCAAGCAATGGCACAGCACTTTTACAGCTTCTTGTCAGCGCGCACTTGTTCCAGATGTACCGAAACCTCTCTCTCTGATCCGCCATGCTTCTACGCCCTCGCCGCCTCGGAACTATTCCACCGTAGTCCTTCCCAAGACGACTCCCTATGACAATCTTGTTGTCGGCGTCCCTACCGAGATCTTTCCCGGAGAGCGCCGTGTAGCTCTGACGCCTGCCAACGTAGCCCTCCTAAAGAAAAAGGGCTTCAAGCAGGTCCTCGTTGAACGTGGTGCTGGTACTTCTGCTGATTTTCTCGATGCAGCCTACGAAAAGGCTGGCGCAACTCTGGTTACTGGTCCCAAGGAAATCTGGTCTAACTCTGATATTGTTCTCAAAGTCCGTGGTCCCGGTCTTGGCGAAGTCGATTCTATGAAAGAAGGTCAAACTATCATCTCTCTCCTGCAGCCTGCTCAGAACAAGGAACTCGTTGAAAAGATCGCCGCTAGAAAAGCCACCAGTTTCGCTATGGACATGATTCCCCGTATCTCTCGAGCCCAAGTCTTTGACGCCCTCAGCAGCATGGCCAACATTGCTGGCTACAAAGCTGTTCTTGAAGCGTCCAATGTTTTCGGTAGATTTCTCACTGGTCAGGTTACAGCTGCTGGCAAGATTCCTCCCTGCAAGGTCCTGGTTATTGGTGCTGGTGTTGCTGGTTTGAGTGCTATTGCTACTGCTCGTCGTATGGGAGCCATTGTCCGCGGCTTTGATACACGATCTGCTGCACGCGAGCAGGTTCAATCTCTTGGAGCCGAGTTCATTGAAGTTGAGCTCCAAGAAGACGGATCTGGCGCTGGTGGCTATGCCAAGGAAATGAGCAAGGAATTTATCGAGGCCGAAATGAAGCTGTTCAAGGACCAAGCCAAGGAAGTCGACATTATCATCACTACTGCATTGATTCCCGGAAAGCCTGCCCCTAAACTGCTCAAAAACGATATTCTCGATGTTATGAAGCCTGGTAGCGTTATTGTCGATCTAGCTGCTGAAGCTGGAGGAAACTGTGAAGCCACCAAGAAGGGCGAGTTGGCCATCTACAATGATGTCAAGATCATTGGTATGTACTCGATTCAACGCATGAGGTTGTTTCACTGACATGTATAGGATACACTGATTTGCCCTCTCGCCTACCAACCCAGTCCTCGACGCTCTACTCCAACAACATCACCAAGTTCCTGCTTTCCATGGCCCCTGAGTCCAATTCATTCGGCATTGACCTTTCAGATGAAGTCGTACGAGGTGCCATCGTGACCCAAGACGGAGACATTCTTCCACCTGCTCCTCGACCAGCACCTCCTCCCGCGCCCGTCAAGACTGAACCCACAGAGGCCACTCCTGAACCTGTAGCTCTGACTCCCTGGCAGAAGAAGACTCGCGAAGTTGCTGGTGTCACAGCCGGCATGGGCAGTATCTTGGCTCTTGGAAAATGGACCAGTCCTCTCCTCATGTCTAATGCCTTTACCTTTGCTCTAGCCAGTCTTATTGGATACCGTGCTGTCTGGGGTGTTGCGCCTGCGCTTCACTCGCCTCTGATGAGTGTCACCAATGCTATTTCTGGCATGGTTGGCATTGGCGGTTTGTTCATTCTTGGTGGTGGATTCCTCCCTGAAACGATTCCTCAAGCTTTTGGTGCACTGAGCGTTCTTTTGGCTTTTATCAATGTTGGTGGTGGTTTTGTCATTACCAAGCGTATGCTGGACATGTTTAAACGTGAGTTATCCCAAAAGAGTGCGAGGTCATAGCTAACAAGTGCAGGGCCCACTGATCCTCCTGAATATCCCTGGCTCTATGCCATTCCTGCTACAGTTTGTGGTGGTGGTTTCTTGGTTGCCGCTTCAACTGGTGCTGCCGGTCTTGTTCAAGCCGGTTATCTTGTCAGCTCTGTTCTCTGTATTGGTTCCATCTCAAGCCTTGCTTCCCAGGCCACTGCTCGCATGGGTAACGCGCTCGGAATTCTCGGTGTTGGCACAGGTGTTTTGGCTAGTCTACTCGCTGCTGGCTTTACCCCTGAGGTCCTCACTCAGTTTGGCGGTCTTGCAGCTCTTGGTACCATTGCCGGTATGCTCATTGGAAAGCGAATCACCCCTACCGATCTCCCTCAGACTGTTGCAGCTCTTCACTCGGTTGTAGGTCTGGCTGCTGTCTTGACCAGCATTGGTAGTGTCATGGCAGATGTCATGGACCCCTCAACGCTTCATCTCGTCACGGCCTATCTCGGTGTTCTAATTGGTAAGTTTGGTCATCCTCTAACTCTACAATGCTGACATCTCAGGTGGTATCACCTTTACCGGCTCCATCGTTGCGTTCCTCAAGCTCGCCGGAAGGATGACATCTAAGCCCAAGATTCTGCCTGGCCGCCATGTCATTAATTCAGGTTTGTTGGCGACCAATGCAGCTACCATGGGTGCTTTTATCACAATGGCGCCAGGAAGTCCCATGATTGCAGCTGGAGCACTTGCTGCCAATACTGTGTTGAGTTTCATTAAGGGATATACAACCACTTCTGCCATTGGAGGTGCAGACATGCGTAAGTCAAGCCATAGGATTTCAGATCATATACTCACACGCCACAGCCGTTGTCATCACTGTATTGAACGCATACAGTGGCTTTGCCCTTGTCGCTGAGGGCTTTATGCTTGAGAATCCCCTTCTAACCACAGTCGGAGCGCTTATCGGTGTATCTGGTTCCATTCTCTCGTACATCATGTGTGTTGCCATGAACCGATCTCTCACAAACGTCTTGTTCGGAGGATTGGGCACGCCAACCGCAGTACAAGAGTTTAAACCTCAAGGAGAAGTAACCAAAACTTCTGTAGAGGACCTCGCCGATGCACTCCTCAACTCTGAAAAGGTTATCCTCATTGTCGGTTATGGTATGGCCGTCGCAAAGGCCCAGTATGCCATCTCGAGCATTGTTTCGACTCTGCGATCCAAGGGCATTACTGTTCGCTTCGCTATTCACCCTGTTGCAGGCCGCATGCCAGGCCAGTGCAATGTGCTCCTCGCTGAGGCTAGCGTGCCATATGATATTGTCCTAGAAATGGACGAGATCAACGATGATTTCCCCGATACTGATCTAGCTGTTGTCATTGGTGCTAACGACACTGTCAACCCTATTGCTATGGAAAAGGGCAGCTCCATCGAGGGTATGCCTGTGCTGCACGCCTGGAAGGCCAAGCAGGTTGTGGTGATGAAGAGAAGTTTGGCTAGTGGATATGGTGAGTGATCTGCCTCTGAATCAACGTCGCTAACAAGAGCAGCTGATGTTCCCAACCCCATGTTTTACATGCCCAACGCCAAGATGTTGTTTGGGGATGCTAGAGTAACGTGTGAAGGCAAGTATCTCATCCCAGCTCTAGAATTCTGCTAACTTCTCCAGCTATCAAATCTGCCATTGAAGCAAAGTCGTCGTAGAGTTATAAGGGATTTCCTATATAGTACGCGTTTGAAGAGAAGGATCGTTAAATAGCCCATAGAGCGCAGTGTTTCTAGATCCTGTACCATTATCATTCACCAGCTGCATGAGTCATGCAGCGTAGGTTTCGTCTGAATTCAATACCCTTTCTGGGCTATCTTGACTGTAATCGTCTACGCAATTTGCTACGTACACTTATTCGCTCATTTCATCTCATCCTCATGCCCTAGGCGCAGCCACAGGCTCCCACGCGGAGATCTTGGGCTTGGCACTATAAACAGTCAGCAATTCTCCCTTTCACGTCTGCATCGGAGACATACGTGTTGTATGTCTTGTAAGCTCCCCGGGTCTGGGTAAAGTTGGGGATCGCGTGGGAGGGCTCAAAGGCTCGGAGACCGGGGTTCAAAAGAGGGTCCTCGGTCGGGGGCTTATCGACGGAGTAGCTCATCCAGGCGTGCCATCCGGGCTCGATGTGAGCGGCATCGTAATCGTGCTTGGCGTATTCGACCCAGCGTGTTCGGAGGGGAAGTTCCTCGTTGTTCTCAAAGAACTTGTTGCCAGCGCGATCGGTACCGATGAGACGACCAGCTTTGGTGTCACCTGCGGATGTCAGTTGGAGTTCGACAGGCGTAGTGAGATCGAATCGTACCAATGTACTATAGGTGAGAAACAGGCGCCGTTAGCCAGAGAATCAAGTGTCGTTCGGTCGTCGGGTACATACCAGCATCTGGACAAAGTAGTCCTATTCAAGGTCAGCATTGACTCTCTTGTGATCATCCGCACAACCTACCTTGATTCCAACCTTTCGCAGGTTAGTCAGCGTTCGTGAAAGCGTCGACATGATGGCGGTTGGGCGACAATTGACCTCGGCGTATAGCGAAATGGAGATGTTGATAGCTCGTAATGGGATGGTTTGAAGATTGCCGGAACGGATCAACCCCGGCAAAAATGCTCTGTGACGGCATGGGTACGTACCTCGCAGCTCAACATCCAGAAATATTTCAGCCATTAACAAGCAATCTTCAATTACGCAACAAGCTTCAATTGAGCTCTGTACGACCCGAGATGCTCACACGGAGCTGTGCGCGCTGCACTACGAGGCTTCGCGCCGCAAGTTTCAAACCAAGAGTTCCCAGCGCAAGAGTTCAGGCCAGGCAATATGCCATGCCAGCTGGAGGTACTGCTCCGGCGCCGGCGTCGAGTTCTATGAATGGTGTTGGATCTTTGGCGCCTTTTGTCACAGAATTGGATCGTCTTGCGCCGAGTTTCGATATCAAAGGAGAGCAGATTAAAATCATTCAAACACCAGCCGAGTTCTACGAGACGTTAAAGGTGCGACTACCAATAAATCCGAGGAACAGAACGGGACTGATGGGGTTTAGGATCGGATACGAAAAGCGCAGAGACGAATCTTTCTGTCGACATTATACATCGGAAAGTCGGAAAAGGAGCTCATTGAAACGCTGCAAGAGGCGTTGAGGAAGAATCCAAAGGTAAAGCTGAGTATTCTTACGGATGCGCTACGAGGTACTCGAGAGGAGCCCAACCCATCGAGCGCATCCCTACTGGCACCGCTTGTGGAAGAGTTCGGAGCAGATCGCGTTGAGATTCGAATGTACCACACGCCAAACTTGACGGGATTAAGGAAGAAGTACATTCCTAGGAGGATTAACGAGGGATGGGGACTTCAGCACATGAAGTTGTATGGTGTTGACGACGAGATTATCATGTCTGGGTATGTCTGCTTTACCTATAAGGTGTGAGAAATACTAACCTTTCAGGGCAAACCTCTCTACTGACTACTTCACCAACCGTCAAGATCGCTACCATCTCTTCTCCTCAAAAGAGGTTACCGATCATTTTTGGAATATCCACTCAGGGGTAACATCCTTTAGCTTTCTCGTGAAGCCATCAAAGGAGCCAGCAGGCTTTACTCTCTCCTGGCCAGAGAATAACTCGGCTCCCTCACCCCTTGAAAAGCCTGAATCCTTCATCAAGAGCACGACATCGACACTGCAGACTCTTATACATCCCACGTCAAGGCCAGCACAGGACATCTCTGATACCAGAGTATACATGCTTGGCCAGATGTCGCAGGTCATGAAACCAGACACCTCCACTGAACTCCCCATCATCACACACATCCTCAAGACTCTTGCCTTGCCTGCCTACCGCGACTCCTCATGGACCTTTACAGCAGGCTACTTCAATCCAGCACCCTCTTTAACGAAACTCCTCCTCAATACCGCATCCACCTCCAATACCGTCATCACAGCCGCCCCTGAAGCAAACGGCTTTTACAAATCCAAGGGCGTTTCGGGCCTCCTCCCAGATGCTTACACCCTCCTCGCCCGCCGCTTCGTCCACCGTGTGCACCACGAAGGCCGTGACAACGACATCACCTTAAAAGAGTGGCGTCACGGCGTTGTCGGCCAACCAGGTGGATGGACGTATCACGCCAAGGGTCTATGGGTGACGATGCCAGGCGACAAGAACCCTGCCATGAGCATCATTGGAAGCTCCAACTACACCAAGCGCAGCTACTCTCATGACCTTGAGGTGGGTGCCTTGATCGTCACTCGTGATGAAGGACTCAAGACGAGGTTGGCGGAAGAGCAGCTGTGGTTGCAGGAGCATGCGACCAAGGCAACCCGTGATGACTTTGCCCGAACTGAGCGCAGAGTCGGCCTCAAAGTCCGGATCGCCATGTGGATTGTCTCCCTGGTCGGCGGAGCTTTGTAAAACTATGTACTCGAACATGTAAACTAGTGTAAACCACCTAGACTATGATAGACTGGGTCTGTAATGTGATACCCATAGCAGCTACAGCAATCATATATCATTCAAGACGTGCAATGTGCGTCTTCGTGATTGTATACAGAATAATACAGGTCTAGTATACACAACTCATACGTCAAGCCCCAATCACTGTTGTCCCTGTCGCAGGTCCGCCCTTGACAAGGCCTTGCATAACGACCCTGCTCACCAGGTCACTCTGATGCTGCTCAATCAACTCCTTGAGCACGCTCCTCTCAAGAACCACCTTGCCCGTCTCCAAAAGGTCCTTGACATCTACATCCTCCATGTCCAGCGCCCGTCCCTCCCAGGGGACTTGCTCCATAGCACCAAAGAGCGCTTCTCTTCGGTTTCCCGTGACAAAAAGGGTGCGACCGCTAGCACGGCCTAGGCCGAGGTTACCCAGCACGCCCGTCATGTATCGCTTGAGATACGCCTCCTTCAGCCCATCCTGGAGATACTTGCCAGCGACAATCTCAAAGTCAGTCGGCAGCACTAGATCCATACCGTCCTCACACACAATTAAATCACCCTTGCGGTAGCGGTAGCTCAGAGCTGTGCGCCACGCCTTGTCGTACACCTTTCGGTTAAGACGTGTGCCAAAGTCGCGCGGCTGAGGACCAAATGTCTTTCCACCACCGCGAAGCAGAGGACTCTGCTTGGTACCGAGACGGGCTCTTCCGGTTCCCTTTTGAGGACGCATCTTGCGGTGGGAACCATGGACGTCGTAGCGGGTTTTGGTAGAAGCTGTACCTTGGCGTGTGTTGTCGCCCTCGTAGACGACAGCGGCGTGGAGGATATCGCGACGGAGGGGGAGGTAGAGGTGGTTGACATCCCATTGTTCGAGGGAGGTTGGTTCCAAGGAGGGAAAGTCGTGGATTGTGACGGGGACGGTTGTGACTGTTATGGTCAGTGGGAATTGGGTGCGAGTTTATGATCGACCTACCGGGATTCCATGACTCTAGGATGCCCTGGGGAGTATTGGTAGATTTAGGAGAAGAGTAAGTTATCTTTTTAGAAGAGACCTGTGTGGCCATTGACCTCGTAAAGGTCTTGTTGAGTGTCGCCGGCTATAATCGCAATTGTTAATATTGAATCCATCATCTGAAGGTTCTTCAACCAACCTTGGCAGACACCCTCAGAGCGCCCATGGCCTCGGCCAAACAGCCAATTCCCTTTCCCGCCATAGTATCAAACAACCCTAATCACCGCGTCGATATAGGGGTTCCAGCGGTGAATCGATAGAGCCAAAGTAATGAAGCTGCTGGTGTTGAAGTTCAAAAACCGTGATACTGTAAAAAGTGGATCGGCAACATCCGTCCTCCGACCCCCGATCTTTTAGTGGGTCCGTGACCCCCCAGAGCTTTTTTCAAGATATCCTCAAGATAGATATTCTATACCACCAAACGTCACTTCAACGCCCCGGCCTCTAAGCTTCGCAGCACATCATGTCGCGCTGCCAGGCCGTCGTAAGGCCGCTTTCTCGGCAGCTGCGGCCGCAATGCCTCGGCGTCCGTCCTTTTACCTCTGCTGCGATCCGCAGAACAGCAGCAGCCGACGTCCAGACTCATCCCGCCGGCCAAGGAGATCTCGACCCGAATACTGTACTCCCTGAGTTCGAGGAACAGGTTATCAAGGCTGGAAAAATGCCAATTGGTTCCCGTCGTCGCCGTATCGCCATCCGCACCACAGGCGATCTGCCATTCGAGCACCTCCCCTACCAGGCTTTCCAAGAAGCCCGCAAGATCCTGGCCGCGGATCGAGAAGACAAACTGGCGCAAATCACAAAGGAGTTGGGAAAGATTTCTTTGCTGGAGGCTACAGATGCGGAAAAAGTTCCGGGTGGGCAGAAGAAGAAGGATGTCAGGCTGGCCAGTCTGCGGAGATATGTCGATAAGCTCAAGATTCTAGCTGACGCCAATGATCCAATTGTCAAGAAGCGCTTTGAGGACGGAACGGGTATGCTATAGTCATTCTGGTTGTCAAATTGGAGCGGCAAACTAACACGTTCAGGCGACATGAACAAGCCCATCTACCGCCACTACGCCGAGAGGAAATGGCGCTCCTACGACCACCGTCTCATCACCCAGCGTATCAAGCAGTTTAACATTGTTCCCGATGTGCTCCCTAAGCTCGAGCCCACCGCCGATGTCCAGCTGTACTTTCGCAAGCTCAAGATTCCTCCGGGCCAGATCGTCGACAGTCTCGTCAGCGAAAACGCACCCAGACTGCGCGTCCAGGTCTTTGACAAGGGCGAGCGCCTTGTTTCGGTTGTCGTCCTCGACTCGGACGTTCCCAATCCTGATTCGGACACATTCAGCAAGCGCTGCCATTACCTCGCAGCCAACATCCCCATCAACCCGACAGATACTTCCCTACCCCTGAGCAGGATAAAGGCCGACGATCAACTCGCTGTACCATGGCTACCTGCCTTTTCTCAAAAGGGCGCGCCCTACCACCGTCTGGGAATTTATCTTCTCGAGCAAAAGCCCGGCGAGAAGCTCGACGTCGCCAAGCTTAAGAAACTGTACGAGCAACGCGATGGCTTCTCGCTAAAGTCATTCCGCGACAAGTTCAATCTGCAGCCGTTTGGGTTCAACATGTTCCGCAGCGTATGGGACGAAAACACAGCGTCCGTCATGGCGCGTCACAGCATTCCCGGCTCCGACGTCGAGTTCCGACCTACACGCGTCCACAGCCTCAAGCCGCCTGTCAAGCCTCGCGGATGGGAGGCCAAGCGCCAGGGACCAAAGTACCGCCATCTTTGGAAGTACACCAAGAACATCAAGGGCATCTCCAACTCGAGGGGATGGATCAAGAGGAGGTAGATGTAGAGGTGCGGCGGGTGAGCGTGTATCATATTATTGTACATTTAGAAAATGGGGGTCTCTATGTAGGACTACCAGGAGAATACAACTACCTGCAACTCAATGCCGTACAAAGTGTTGTTCAACTTATAACAACGTCCTTGATAGCCGTGATAGGCTCAGCTTATTCCACTTCAGCATAAATTATTCCCGTCAACGTTCAGCCGCACTTATATCCTAGCCAGTAATGGTCTGTCCTCGCCGACCTAACTTTCCCTGTTAGTCACCAATCACAACCCCCATCTATTCAACGACACCTCCTCCGGAGTGTTTTCCAAGTGGCAACACGGCTCGATTAGACTTGCTAAGGCAATCTTCTCATTGGCATACTTACGGGGAATAAATGTTTAAAGAAGGTAACCTGTTGATCATCCTTCTATTTTTGCTCACGGGCCAAAGCTCGGTAGTTAGGAGTAGTGGCAAATAGGCATATCGCCACTCAATTCAGCCTTTCATAATCCCAGGAGTCCCCCAACCTATGCTATTGTTCGGTTCTAGATTCCTATCCTTCAGTTTGTTGAGATATCCATTTCAGCAAATCACGGTCCCCGGATGTTCAAGTTTATCGATATCCCACACAGATCTCGATCATAGGTTCGGCTATAGGATCAGCTACAGCTTGACACGGGAACTAGCAGGGCCGCTGCCTGTTTCAGAGTTTGAGAGCGCTTCTTTTTGTTGTATATCCTTTTGGGCTTTTGCACAGCTGCCGTACACCCCTCCACTTCCTCCAGCCTCCCTTGGATGCCGTTGGCCAAAGATTGAGCATCCTCTTCCGGGCCATCTTCTTCTCTCCTTTCATACCAAAGGAGTCAATGGTCAAGGACCAAGGCTCTAGTGGTTGAGACGTACTTGACACCCATATTAGCAAATCCTGCCTACACCATATGGCGAAACCCAGCACCCAAATCAACATGTTCGTGAAAGCATCAATTCATCATGCGTGATATTCCCCTTCTTGACCTTTTCTTTCAATAAATGCCTTTTAACAAAATCGCCCAAATCGCCAAAACACCTTTCGAGGCCTACAAATTGGCCAAATGCAAATTCTTTTCGAAATCATCGATCGAATTCCATGCCTTGTAGTCAGGGTATTCCCTTCTTACAACCCCCCCTCACCCAGTACTTTACAACCCGTTGCCATTTGTCCCTCGCCTGAAAGGACGCTGGGCATGTTCCAACTCCTGGCGCCATGCACTAGTTTTCTCTGTCGTTCGTGGTTGGCGAAAATCAAAGCCACAACCAAGGTTGTTGTGATCGCATCCACGTTAAGAGGTGGTGGGGCAGTATAACAATCGTCTCCCATCAACGTCGAGCTCCTCCAGGCATCTAAAGACACCTGCAATTTCTCATGTTGTGTCGTAATTGACTTTCATGGTTATGAGTTTATCAAGCTATCAGGCATGTGGTCGTAGTTGATCTCTGACTCTATCGATTGGGGTATGGATGTTGCAACTGGAAACCGTCGTTAGCCGTCGTGGTTAGGGACCCAAGTTGAATAACTTACCACTTGAGCTACGGCGATGCTCGTTGCAGCAATTTCCAGTATTGATGTGCGGTCGGTTTTGTCCTGGTGCCCGGTTCTGCGAGGCTATGCGCTGAACGAACTTCTTGGCCTCGTTATCAAGCCATTGGTTGATGTTGGCGTCGTTGCAGGAAGCGTGCTGCATGAGCTGGTTTTTTATGCTGCTCAGTTCATCGATAAGGCCGTTGTACTGCTTATGCAGGGCCACATTCTCATGCTCCAAGCCGTTTCGCGTGTCTTCGAGATTGTTGACCCATTCCTTTTTCTTTTGGCGACACTTGGAAGCTGCAATTCTGTTGCGCTTTAGGAACTTGCTGCGCTTCGAGTCTTCATCTATACCCGCCTCATCATCATCGTCGTCATCTTCTTCGACGGTCGCCTCCTTGGTAGTTCTTCGTCGACGTGGTGGAGAGGGAATGGACTGAGCTGATGACCTTCGGCGTTGGGGCTTGGTGGTTCTACTGCTGCGCCGAAGTTTGGTGTCTGTCTCGACGGAATTGACAGATGGGATAGACGACTTGCTCGAGGTGCGAGACGTCTCGAAAACAGGCTCACTTGATGAGGTCCTGGGGGAGGATTGGGCCTCTGTGGGTGGTTTTGGGCTGTTGGTCAAGGTTGGAGGTGCCATGCCCGGCATATCTGGTTGGTAGAAGCTAATGGGGTTGTTCAAAGCAGGGTTCCACATGGCAGAGTTCATGAGGAACTGGGTGTCCATGGCATTGCTCACGCTCGGTGGCACGGGACCAGCCGTCGTGCACGCGTTAAGCAATGGGTCAATGTTGGCGTCATCAGCTCCAGACAAGGTGTAGTTGCCTCGATACTCTTGGGCTTGGTCGCCAAAGTTTGGGTTTGTGTTGTCCATCTTGACCTTAAGTCTTGGGTATTAGTCCCTGCAGCGTCCGCTGGGTAAGAGCCTACGGCCCCGAGAGGCTTGCGTCGCCTGCTGCTGGCTGTGACTGCGGCTGTGGTTGCAGCTGTGGCTGTTGCTGTCGACTCAGATGTATCAAGTTCACAGCTCAACAAGCCGATTGACTTGCGTGTGCAACACTGGGGGATCGGATGGCCTAGAGCGGGCACAGGGGAGGGGTGCTTAGCCGGATTGGACAAAGCGATGGGACCTGAAAGCCTAGAACACCAAAGAGACCTGCTGTGGCGAAGGAGATAAAGGGGTTGCGATGCTATATTGCAGCGTCTTTGAAGAGAATCGAACTATGAAGAAGCTATAGTCGAAATGTAAAAGGTTTGAGGTGAAAGAAGAGAGTTGTGTGTTCAGGCTATGTCGTGTTGTCTTGAAAGAGCAGTGAGTGGGAAGGTGTACTTGGTGGAAAGTAGACCAGTCGAACCAGGGCAGGTGCCAGCGGAGAAACCGATCCGGCTGTGTTGCTGAGCTGAGCTGAGCCGTTGTGGTATGGGGAATTCCCAACACCGATCGATAATAGTATAAGTCGATTTGCGATGCTCAAATACCATGTATGAAATGGCCGAGCTTAAGTGCCATAGAGTACCTAGTAGTCTAGGTAATGGGAGGCAAATTACCTTGTACCTCGCTTCACTCTTTGTTCGGGGCTCCTCCCGTTGCCGTTTTTTTGATGATTCGTCCGGGGAGGCCTTTGCGGCTATTGTATTCTAGACGCTGGGGCAAGTTGACCGTTTGGGTTAAGTGAATAACATCTGTAGTGGGTAAGAGGCGAGTTGAGAAACTGAAAGCTGAAGAGGGAAATTTTCAATGTAGTTGATAGTAGTTGGTTGTGTTGGTATTGGTGTTTCACAGGTCACGTTGGTGGTGCCGTACCAAAACTCCGATTAGATAGCGTCTACGAGTTGAAGGGATTCGGGTATTATATCATATCAACAACTGGTGCGGCCATGGTCAACCATTGTTTGCGTCACTTGCACTTGTTCCCCAGTCTTTAAGAGTCGGGGCATTGGACTGCTGCTTCGGTACAGTAGGTACGGTACGGGTATGGATATGGCTTATTCTTGGACATTTTCAGCAACTGGGGTTGGGGGGTCGACGTAAGGGAGGTGGGTGAGGATAGAGAACTTGTCTAGCTTGTCCAACGAACTGGACAAGGTGATGGGCGGATCAAGTCCGGCGGCGTCCATTCGCAAGCCACACCAGGTCATTCTGGAAAGGTCGATATCGAGAGCAAGCCAGCAAGGGGAATTTTATACAGTATACGGTAGCCTTGTAAGTGACCCTGAATTGGATGCCCCGCTTTCTCGATCCTCGGTTGGCGAATCGCAACAAGAGCGCAAACAGTCTTCAACAAATGTATCTAGTTTACGATGGCGATACTATCTTCAATGGAGGGAAACGTCATCCCGTCTCTGAATCATGGGCCGTACAGTACTGCAACATGCTCAACGATCAGCCTTGAATGAGCTTTGGTTCTGTCTGGTCTGGTTGCAGACTTACAACGTTTCCAAAGTCTTTTGCCTTCATTTGGAAAGCCCCCTTCCAGGTTGTAGCGATGTCCTCGTCAAAGTTGAAAAGACTGTACAGGTTCATTGAACCAATCATGAGCAAACGGACCACGCCTCCGTGATTACACAGACCAATGATATTAAATATTTCCAAGGGCCGACTTTTGGAGTCAGGTCCGGACAGTGTCGAAAAGACTGTAGACATGGAGACGGAGCCCGCGGCTAGGGGGTGTCTACACACCCCCGTCCGGACCTCTGTTTGAAACGGAGTCGACAAATGATTTGCAACTTGTGCAGTTGATGGTCAAGCTGCAAGTTGCGAATTGGCAGAATGCCATGAGGGGTCCAGAGGCGTTTCTCGTGACGTTTCTGACGCACACAGGGTCTTTTTACAGTATGTACAGTAACATCTCGGCATTGATCTTGAGAGTATACCATCTTTCTGGTGATTCTCGTAGGCAATGGTTTGTTGCTTATGAGATAGATGCATGATCGTCAAATTCAATCCGGATTCCGCTCCACCACAACAAGTAACGATCAACTATGGCGCGCGTCCCTTCTTATTTGTACTGTAAGCTGATCATATCCGTTTAGTCAACTGGCGATGTTTCTTCAGGGTCCATCTTGTTTCCCCCCTGAATGAGATTTCGAGATTTTTGCTCGTGGCTTTTGAGATTTTTACTCAGTTTCAGTGACATCGTCTCCAATACAGTAACAACGGGCACAGCGGAGCCACCCGTACCCGCACGCCCGTTCGACTGCCGTTATGCTGACTGAGTCAAGTCGCTGTCTTCAAAGTTCGCTTGTCAGTTCCTTTTTTCAGCGCTTTCCGGAGCTTTTGCCCCGGCGTCCGCTCAACAGCGCTCACCGTTGGTAGAGGCCGACGGGAGGTGCGGGGTTAGTCTGGAGAAAAGGACGCCAGGGGAGGCTTTAAGTTATGGGTGTTTGAGCAGACATGGAAATTCTGCTAGGAAAACAGGGAATCTTGGTTGTTGAGCGGCTGACATGGCTTGGCTAGCGGGTTTATCGTGGGAATGATAGAGGTTGAACCTAGTGAATCGGAGGAGTCGGGCGTTGGTCCGAGGAGTCGTTCGCTTCTTGGTGGGTCAACGGTCATGTTGCTCGCTCTCAAAAGATGATCAGGTACCTACAGTCCTACCTTGACCAGTACATTCGGGTATTGGCGAGCTTGCGTGAGATTTGATGCAGATTTCAATGTAACAGTATTATCTATGATGCTTTAAACTTTGGACAATGATGAAAACATGGACAGGCAGGCAGGCAGGCAGGCAGTCCGAGCTTTCACGTGCTCTTACACGTGAAGGCGGCTGAAGATATTTGCACGTGACTTCGCGTCAGCCTCCAAACGCGCTTCCCCTCCCTCGAGCTTTATCGCCAGCGGCAGCCTCATGCTTTTAATCGTCTATCAAACTCCAAACTCAGCAACTCTCGTGTGCTTGTCGGCCACGCATCAGACGCACATTTATACAACCACAATCTCTCTGTCCTTACTTTTTTACCGCCTTGACTCAATTGCAAGCGAAAACCAAACAACCATGGCCGAACAACTTTCGACTCCGCGCATCACTGCCGCCTATCTCGACAACTTTGTTGGTCGAGTTGTCATGCTCGTAGGCAAGGTCACACAACTTCGAGGTGATCAAGCAACTCTTGACTCAGAGGGTACAGTCACTGTGCTGTTGAACAGAGTAAGCCATCATCAAATCTGATGTCACTCTCGCGATATCAGTGCGTTCGTTGTAACCTCGCTTGGGAAGCTAAATGATCAATCACTTTAGGATGCTCATCTCTCCAACGGAAATGCCGTGCAAGTCATTGGAAAGGTCAATCCGGACCTGTCGATCAAGGTTTTGACGTCCCAGGATCTGGGGAATGGTGTGGGTGAGTGTCAATAAGCTCGTCTTTCTGTCGTCACAATTACATATCTTACTGCAACGCAACACCACGTCTAGGATGCCAACACCTCAGCCGTGTTGCATCTTACTTCACATGACACTTGAAGTTTGGCAGTTTTCGCCTTCGGAAGCATCCGTAGCTAACAGGTGCAGATTTTGGTTTATACAGTTCGGTTGTTCAAGCTACGCACAAGCATCAAACCATCTTTGCAGGCAATTGACGGGGGCTACCAGATCATGGCCCTTATCAGTCCTCACAGGCTTACACCCCACGTGTGGCCATGGTCTGGACCTCGCCTGCACAGTCTGGCGCTCATAGTTCCCCTACCCGTCAACGACAAGCTTCTTACAACGACCAACATGGAAAATCAAACGCAACAACGCCTGAATCGGCCTCAACTACTACTATCAGATCCTCGAGACCCTTGCACAACGCTCATGCCGCTGCACAAAGATTGCAACGCACGACGCGTTCATCTTATGGTCAAAGCAGACCTACAACCGCCATGTCATTTACAACCTCCAGCTCCGATATGATTCTTGGCCCTGAACTTCGGTCACGATCTCCTAGCCCGCCCTACCCATCTCATATTTCACAGACGCCGACTCCTTCCTTGGGCACACTCCTCCCGTCACCACCAGAAAAGGACACACAATATCGCTCTTATCCCATAGAGAGGCCACGGCGCTCTTCCGTCAACCCACAGTCGAATCACAGGCCTCTGTCAAACTCGCAGCACACCTATGACCAACAGAGTTCGCAGCCATCATCAATACCGTCCGCTCAGCCCTACACACTTCTCACTTACTCTCCGCCATTGTTGTCCTCTCCAAGTCTGCTCCCGTCCCCGCCGATGACACAACCCCGAGTTGATCGATTCTGCCCCTCACTCGGGCCGCCGATGTCCCCCGCAATTCCAACGTCGTCGCAACGCCACTCCGTGTCGGCTGGCCGCCGTTTCGCCACCCCGAGCACCGGCGCTGCCACGGTCAACGCAAATTCGAAGCTAGACGGCCTTTTAGAATCAGCTCTTTTTGATGCTGTTCTCGACGGTATTGGGCGCATTCACGTGGCCATGGGCCGGGATGATGCAGGAAGGTGGCGGATCAAGCGAGCACCTGACGAGAGACCATAGCATGTTCTTACCTCAAAATGTATCCTTGGGCACTTTTTACGCACCAGCCGCGAAAAATTCTGTACTTTGCAAGTATTCTACAGTACAGACTGTCAATCCTCCCCTCTGACGTCGCCAGAACCCCCCGGCATGGATAAAGTTGGGTCTAAAGATAAGATCGACACTCGAGCCCAATCACATCCATTCTTGTCGGCACATGAATTAAGGGTCCAGCGAAGAATTGGCAAATGGGCATTTGAAATTCGATGTCTGGCACAGTGCTTTTGGGAAATACGAGACCGCCATCGAGATGTCAGATTACCCCAACACGGATTCGCCCTTTGAGAGGCTGCAGAAGTTTCTGACATCGGGTATTTCCCAAAGAGTCGATGAATATCGGGGCGGAAGCTCCTATCGAATAGGATTCACCGCGGGCGCTCATCCTCAAGCATGTAGCACGACTTTACGAGTGATAATGAAAACACTTTACCAAGTTTTAATACCCCTGTTTGGAGAATCTCTATTGATATTCTATTGCACAGACACCCTTGCCACCCATCGACCTGTCGTTCTAACCTGATATAGAGTATCAAAAGGCACAGCACTTCAATTGCCACCAGCATTTCAACAACAATTCCAGACCCTTGTTGCGTCGCTTAAGGCTAGACTTTATTGTATGGTCCCGACACCTTTGCCACATTACCTTTAACAAATGAAACGTGATGAACAAACTCCAAGCTACGTTGCTCGCTTTACCCCTGAGTCTCATCGAGATGTAGCAACTCCTGCGCCGCCATCCATATGTCGACCGTGCTCTGGCTGATATCCCGCTCTGGTCTCTCGCTCAAACCCATGTCCTGGGCTTGGTTGAATATTGATGAGGGGCTGTCCAAAGGTCCGTCCGTCAGTAAATGGAGGCATTTGCGTATTCGAGCTTGGACAACTCTAGCATCTTCTGTTCTACCCGAACTGTCGCTCTCATATCCAGCGGCACTCAAGAATGTGTTTTCTTGTTGCCCATTTGTCTCTGTGTGTTCCTTATGGCGACTGAGCTTGGATTCCCTGTTCATACCTTCTTGGTCTGCAATCACTGTCGCTTCTCGTATCCCCTTCAGTCGTGCGGTAAATCGTTCAAATACCTTGATCCTTCGCTCCGCGCTCTCTGCTCTTTCCCTCCACATTTGTGCCTCCCGTTTCGCTTCTCGTAATTGCTGACTCAACGTACCTATATCTGCATCTCCCTGAACCTCAAGCTGCCTCCTTAGATGCACTGTTTCTTCTGTCTTGAGGTCCAGTTGACGTTGGAGGCTTCGCACTTGCGCATGTAGAGTAGAGGTGCTTCCGGGACGTGGAATAGGGGTTGGAGTATTATGAGGGATCGCTGAAGGATCAATGCCGTGTTGCATATTGGATGTGGAAGAGGAAGGCCGCACTAGGTGGAGATGTTGAGCGATAGGGGGTTGTTCAGGATGAGGAATCATGGTTCCCAAACTCAGAGGATTCTGTAGTGACGCTTCGGTGCCTTTTTCTCCTGGAACGGGTTTCCGTGGCGGGACTGTCTGTCGTTGAGCCAACATTTGTGGTTGGTCGTGAGAGGTTCGCGATTGATTCCGTTCCTTTTCGATTTGCCGAAGTTTGACTGCTCTCATTGCCGCCTCCTCCCTAATAGAAGCTCGTAAATCCTGTTCGGGAGCCTCAAGGCCAAAGATGTTTGTGCCTACTGACGGGTTGCGAGAATGAAGCTGACTCTGACTTGAAATTGAGTTCTTTCTTTGCCTGTATCGACCTAACCCCGATACTGATCTCGTAGATTGTGTATCTTGAGCCGGCGAGGTTTGCGAGAATTGCGAGATGAGGCCTTGGGTTCTGCTTTCACTTCTTTGCTGTGCTGGAGATGCTTCCGTCGACCGTGCACCGCTCTCGAACTTGGCAGCCATGGCCTTGACTCCTCCTTGCTTGTTTGTGGTCGGTGACAGGTCCGGCTGCGTCAATGCTCTTTGCTTCCGCATAGGTATTGAGAACCATGGGGTAGATGTGCCCTGTTGTTTTTTGGTCTTTGGCGTTGCAATAGGCAAAGACACAACTCGACTAAAGTGTAGTCGCTCCGAACCTTCAGCGTCGTTTTCCGGAGCAGTCATGCTACCAATATCCCCGGGCTTCTGCTCCTCAACACCTTGACTCCGATTGATAACCACACCACTCTGATCTTGCACATTGGGTAAGCCTTCCAAGGCACCAGAAGAGACTTTCTATGTCCCTGCATGGTTTTTAGGAGAAGATACTCCCATTGGGCTGCTCTCTCCAATTATGTTTCGCGGCACTCTCATTGGCGCATAGAATTCTCTTGGTGTTGTAGAACCCGAATTAGACGCTTTCAGCTCATGTACAGATGCTGGCACCGCATTGTCTCCACTGAATATATATTCGCTGTCTCGATCAGGCTCTTCTAGGCTGATGTCTGAAGCCTTCTGAAATGACCAATCGCGGTCCGGCCAACTGCGGTCGAGGTTGACGGTAGATATATGTAGTTTCGGTTTAGTATAGATGTTTGAAGACGACTTCTTCTGCTGATCCGAGGAATCCAACTTCTCAAGCTCGTCATCATGCGCTTTGAGAGCAGCTTCTAACGCTTCTTGCTTGGACGAAAACTCTAGGCGCGTAGAAGAATCCGAGATATCTGTTGCGGAAACCCCCGAGGATCTGGTTTCAGGCTCCAACCATTCGACAGCAATGGATTGTTGGGGTGTTTGTTGGGGCCTGTCCTTGCCTAGATACTTCTTGCGAATTGCGCCCCTTCGCTCAATCGGTACAGCCTCCTTGTTAGTTGTCCCAAGAGTTTCCTGGTGGGCTGATTCTTCTGTACTCTCTCGCTGCAAAGGGGTTGTCTTCGTGGCTTGTTTCGACGATGTACGAGGAGGAACATCATCTTCGGAGACGCGGGGACTGTCTCGATACGCATCCTTGGTTCTCGTCACTGGAGTAGGGGTCAAGGCAATTAAACTGGCCGCCTTTGCATCATTAATATGTTCAAACAATCCAACATTATGTGACTTTTCTGGCAGTTCAACGCCTTCAGGCCTTTGCGCTTGGCTGCTCTTTTCGCTTGGGTCGCTGCTCCTCATCCGACTCGAGGCATCATGGGAATCTTCCTCGTCGGGGGTGCTCTCCTCGGCAGTTGGGCTCAAAACACCAACGCTGGGTTTTATCCCAAGCTTTCTGGAATTCGAGCTTCCACGAGTCCGAGAACGGGACCGAGATCGAGATCGGGATCGAGACCGTTGCCTTGAAATCCCTAGTGTTGGCGTATTCGGTTCTGGACTGCTTTCTCTGACAATCTCGTCTTCATACTGGCCACCACGCCATTCACGATCCCAATCTTTTGGTTTCTTGATGACAAAGTTATTTGACTCCGTCCTCTCTGGGGAATCGCTTTGGAGACTGGTAGATCGTATCTCATGCTGCCGATTCATGCCTAAAGATTTCATTTGTCGCACCACATCCCGCCAGTTGACTATGAGCATCTCTGTGATACTGTTGGCGATGATGATTTTGTCCACAGTTGGGGGTCCTGGGATGTCATCCTCGAATGTTTTTCTTCTGTTGCGATCTTGTCGTGACTTTGGAGATTTCAAGGGAAGCACCATCAAACCCGACCTCGGTGTGGCCAGCTCCATGGTATAGAAACCAAGTAAATCGCCCAAAAGGAGAGGTCCAAATACAATTCCCAGCGCATTGTAGCCCATTAGATCCCCTGTCGGTAGCGGTCGTCCTTCTTCGTCTTCTCTGGGGGTGATCTCTGCGACGCGTCCAATTAGACTGAGAAGACCAAAGACGGCGCAGATTAGTTCCCTGCGAAATTGTGATTCGACAGTTGCGATAGCCAAGGCAATGAGTCGTGCCCGTACCTTGGTTTGTTTGGTACGAGGGAACTCGGGGTCACCTTGAAGCTGAGAGTGTATTGCAACCAAGGCATCAAACAGCGATAAAGAGCCGAGTATCCCGCCAGGTATAACTGAAAGAAGTCGCTTGAAGGTTGAGGCAACATCATGCACAGAAGCCTGGACGTGCATCGGCAAGTTTGCACTTCGAACCGTCCCCGTAATGTCGACATTGCCGTGTTCGGTACAGCAATAGTAGTCAAAGAGCATGTTGACCACTCTGATAGATCCCGGAATGCGGAAGATGCCTCGAGTAGTGACATGCTGAGCGAGGTAGTGCGCCGTAGCTCGGAGACAAGTCGGAAGTATAAGAGCAGATGGTGTGTGTTCAGCAGGGAGATAGAACATGCTCTTGCCGCTTATTCGCACCATGGACTGTAGATCGAGTGTCTTTGGGCTTTCTCGGCGACAATGTACTAAACTGTGGGCAAGATCCGAAACACTGCGCTTGTGGCGAGGGGCTTGGTAAGTTGTGGGCTTTGCATCTGTCGGTGGTTGACTGGAGGAGGATCGGAGGAACCGGTAGAGCCATCCTTGCTTGCGAGGACTACCAAGTCCTTTTCCCTTGAGGACTGTCAGTTCATCCTATATGAAGAGCTGTTGAGACTTACAGTCTGCCTAAAGTCAAAGTCGTCAATCACCAGGATCCGCACTCCATTCTGAAACCATTAGCTTGGCCACAATCCTATTGTCAAGAGTATGCTTCACCTTTTTTGCCAGGCGGTTGTATTCCTGGACAAAAGATGCCCGGTCCTCCAATTCGTCGACATCACTGAGGATGCCATGCTCGCCGCTGCTTGTCGTCCATGTTTTGCTGGTATGTACAGGCCCTTGGTCTGTTATATGCCGTATCGTGGCCTGGAGAGACAAGCTGCTTCTGGACGGTATTAATCGTGGCTTGGGGACGTTCTCTGGCGCAGAATAATGGCCCAGAGTTGATGCTGGGGGAGAAGGCAAATCCATCGGCATTGAAGCCATAACCATTGAAGACGTGACTAATGCTGTAATTTGGCAGTGCCCATTTGCCAAACGAAAAGATGATATCGTCAAAGAGGTCGCTCAAAAAGCAGATTATAATGGTGTTGAGGAAATGAGAAATATTCACGCATCACAGCGGCGTCGCAGATGTTGAATCAATGGTAAATTCATTGCGAATAAGACAGAAGGAACTGACAGAGGCCGAAAGAAATGAAGAAGGAGGTACTGAGGTAGAAGCGACGATGCGGGAGTGGAAGTTATTATGATGGGGCTGCTATTTGCAGTGATTGCAAGTGCCATCAGTGTCAGGCAGAAATAGTGAAGTTTGAGGCCACAGGATAAGAGACAGAAACGAGGGGAGCACAAGACAGAAAATGACACTGATAGTAACTGAGTGACGAGGCACAGGAGTATTTATATACGAGAAAGGTTGAGAAAATTCAGGTCTAACATGTTAGCTTGTTACTGGCAAACAGGCATGGAAAATAAGTGGGAGATGTTGTGATAATATACTGAAGAATAGAATAGATACCGCCAATGTCGTCACAATGCAGCACAACAGCATCAACGCTTGACCATCTGTCATCACGTCAACTGAGACCTGGCCAATCCCATCCGAATAGAGGCAGCCACCCGGTTCCGAAGCCGAGGAAAACCGTCCATTTCTGTGATAGTGATACGATATGTCTGGAGCATCCTTACCCTCATCCTCATCCTGCATGCGACAAGCCGTGTCATGCAGGGTTTGCCAACGGTCTATAACGAAAGATACAGTATGCAACACATTGGTATTCCTTGCTTAGAAATTCCCCTTGCGCCAGTTTATGCTTGCCTCCCCTATCCGGCGCCTCTGTTTCCCGGTGAGAAAACCTCCCTGATCGTAGATGGCATGCAATCATTATGAGCCTCATCGTGTTCTCGGTGTAGTGTCGTGAAATCGATCCCGTCAAGGCCAGCTGCTTGTGTCCTCCACGCCGTACAACAAGACATACTTGAGAATGTCCGAAAGCGAAATGACGCCCTTGAGTTTGTTGTCGTCGTCAACCACGATCAGACGGTGCACCCTGCTCTTTCGGATCGTGTCAAAGATGGAGTCTAATCGGTCGCCTTCGCTGCATGTGTATATACCGGGGCTGTCGTCAGGTCTCTTACACAGCGCTTCGCCCACAGAGCCGTCCAGGTCTTCGTAGACACCACCTTTGATGCAGGGGATGACATCCACCGCCTCAAACACGTTAAGCACTCGGCCATGTGAATCGATAACTGGAACACAGCTGATATTGAGTTTGACCATAAGGTGGACAACGTCGAGCACAGAACTGCTCATATAGGCAGTAGCAATGCCAGAGTACGTGCCGAGACCAATATCGCGGACCGTCTTCTTCAGCAATACTGTATTGTGTTCGTTGTTGACAGCAATAAATTTCAGGATGCGATATTGGGTGATGACTGAAACGACCATCTCCTTGTTCGTCTCGCTGTCGACATCGACTAGAGGGATTCGTCTGGCGCGGGTCTTGAGCATACGGCGGCAGGCCTCGTAGAGTGGCTTCGAAGGATGGACCGATACTGTCTCGATGGGTATTGCGCCGATTGCCTTTTCGATGTCTGCTATTGTTAGCGATGCACGCCAAATCAGGCTGCGAACCAACCTCGCAGGCTATTGAGTCGGAACTGGTCGAGTTTGCTGAATTCGTCGGGAAACTGGCAGTAATACTGAATCACATTGATAAAGTCGGTGCTCGTAAGAATCCCGGCGAAGCGGGAGGTTTTTGAGTTCCATAGAGGGGCTGATACGATTGCTATGGAGTTTTAGCACTCATGGTCAAATCTGCAGTTATCGGGTGACGCACAGTTCTGGGTTAGGATGCTGATGGCCTTCTTGATGAGGAGGTCGGTATCGAGGACGATGAGACGAAACGAGAGGGGCAAGACATCGTAGCTAGTGCGGACTTTGAGAAAATCGCGAATGGCATTCTACCAAGGAAATCAGTCTCAGCTCATCAGAATCGAAGAGTCGTCGGTCGTCGGTCGTCGGATGCGCTTGTGCCCCACGTCGGAAGTTGGGTACGGACAGCCGGACGATGCGATGAGACAACAGCTTCTAAAGGGAGACAGGGAGGAGATGAGCACATACCAGACCCTGCAACTGATCTCTGTCAAGTGGACTGAGAGGTTTTGGCTCGGCGGGTGCCATTGCGCTCCGGATGGAAGTCCTGCGTCGGAGGTAGGATGACGGAGCGACAAATTGAGGGACATGGCCATGACCAACGGCTGTGGTGGAGGGGCCAGTGGAGGTTGATGCAGACCGTCCGCGTGGAGTTATCAAAGCCGGCCCAGGTCCAGCTCCAACTCCGGGTCCAACTTCAGCGGCCGGGGCTTCTGTGCCTGTGGTACCTGGAGTAGCTGAGGATGTGGTCGAAGCGCCTTCAGCTGTTGTACCAGTCGGAGTCGCGCCAGGCGCAGGCGCTGTAGCACTGGGGGCATCAGCTTCGACGCGGGGCAGCTCACCTACGGCATCGTCACCCTCTGCATCATCAGTTGGAGGCTCCTGGGGTTGAGTCTCTGTTTGGGCTTTGATCCATGATTCGACGTGGGCCTTTGCTGGGTCCTCGACTTGAGCTTCATCTGTCACTTCAAGTTGGCCTTGGCATCCTTGGGGTTCGCTTGGTAAATCGACGTCTGCTGGTGCTGGTGCTTTTGCCTCTGCGTCTTCCCCAAAAGGCTGATCCCTTTGCACGGGTTCGGATTCAGAATTTCCTTCCATTCCAAGCAAGCCCTGTCTCTTGTTGCACAATGTGCGGTCACGGTTCTTTCACGACGCGAATTTCTCTGATGGTCTGATCAGGTCGGAGAATGAACTGCTGTAGGCTTGTCAAGGGCCAACGTAGAGGAGACGAGCAATGGGCTATAGCGCATCACTGCCTCAGAGCTAGAATTGTGTAGCGATGGCAGGAGGGAATATAGTAGAAGATGTATTCCTGAATGAGAGTTAAAGAAAAGAATATGGCAACGTCGACAATGATTCCATATTATTAAAGACGCAAGTCCGTTTGGCGAAACTGGGAAGGGAATGTGGTCGGAGGGCAAGAAGGTGGAAAAGAGCAACCTAACGGTCTAAATCGCCCGGCAATCGGTCGGCCATTTACCACCTCTCTTGGTTGTAATAAATGATAAGAGAGCCACCTACAGGACTATTTGCCCAACAAAAGTCCAGCAATTATGTTACAGCTCCATACCTTAACCTTATGGCGCCCAGTTCTAGCATCTACGGATAATGGGACCCTGGACCTACACTAATACAGGCGGAGTAGGACGAGCGAGGGCGAGAGCGTCATGGGCGGATCGACGATGAGCTTCGCGTCTTGGCGTGGATATACCGTTTTCCTCCAGTATTTTACTGTAACTCCATGGTTTAGGATTGGTCAGATCTTATTGAGCGTTGGACGACTCTTGTCCATATCTGACGGTTCCATTCTTCAGTCATCCATGGTCTGAGTTTGATTGTCGATATCTCTCACCACCATTTCCAAAATCCCGCATCCCTTCTCATCCCAGTAGATATGTACTGTTGGGGCGAGGTATTGCAGATGTGATTCCCAATTTAGTACCTCTTGTCTTGTATGTACAGACATTTACATCGTAATTATCACTCAATCTTGGGGTACCCTTCATTCTGATTCGTTAATCTTGATGATTGGAGCCAACATCATCAGCCGCCTGTCTCATATGCTCATTTCAAGGGTTCTCTGTTGAAATAATCACTTTGGGGTCCAAGACAGGCAAGCTCTTCGGCCCATCATAACGTTATTCTACTGTGAGAATATTTGAGCAGTCTTTAGTCATCTCTCGGCCCTTGTCCATATCAACACCTACCTTTCGACGTGGTGTTGCAGGGTAGATCGGTGGCTACTGCAGCTGTCCTTCATGCAGCATCTCAAGGGACATTGGTTACAAAAACGTGACTGAGCAAGATGATGGATGGCAGCTAAGACTAGGAGTGATACAATACTCGATCAATTATGCCTGGTAAAACATCTCTTGGAATTGCATAATGACGAGGTTAGCAGTCCCTCAGCCTTGGGCCGCGCCATGACCTTAATAAACACACCGCATAAACTTGAACAATAAGCATGAAAGAATCGTGGTGGTCCAGAGAATGCTAGATATTGCTTTTGCCGTCGTCTGTATACTCGAGCGACCTGTAACATCATGGACGCGTCGCAAACAACTCTGCTCTGTCACATGCAAGTGTTATCGACTTGAAACATCCATATCACTGTATAAGTAACTAGGCGTTTATTCCCGTTTGAAGCTTCTGGGACACCTTCAACAGTTCATCGACCCAATGCACTTGGACCAAATGTTCCCCCCCACAACAATGCACCAAGGGTCTATCGGTTCAGTACTCCATACGGATATGATTCAAGAAACCAGAAAATGAGGCGTTGATTTCAAAACAAAATGTATGGCCAAAGACAGCTCTTGGATGGTCCTAGCTCCTCCAACTCCACAGCAGCGCATGCGATCCACTGGAACAGCTGTCTCCAGGACCCAAAACAACAGCGCACGTCTCCGCTACAGCGTCCCTGCGGCCGATAACCTCGAATGAGGTCACTTGATGCAGGGAACTTTAAAATTCCCTGCAGCTACATGATAACACGCAGTATCAACAGTGGCGGTCAATGTTCCCTTGAAGTAGCTCTCATAGTTTATCCGTTCCTGACTGCCCGTGCCTCGACATTCAGGGTACCTTTAGCTCAGGCAGCTCGGGCTTGGAGCTCTTTTAGCAGGCCCAGCCTGTCTGCGGCGCCTGCCTTGCTTCTTCTGGCGCGCGTCCACGTCTCTTCAATCTCCATTCTTTCCCTCGCCAACCAACTGTGAGGCCAGGATCAACTCCCCCTCGGATTCATCTCTCACCTTTCCATCTACCGCCTATTAATTTTCCCTTCTTCATCCCGCGCACTCGTTGACTTGACATTATCGTCGTGCCATTAATTGGCTGTGTCTGTCTGTCGTTGGTCATTTCACCTGAGAGGCATCTTGTTTTCCGTACCGCTTCAATCCGACAACCGAGTCACCGATAATTGTAATTCGAATTTCTCCGAATCCCTGTTGTCGTGACGCTACTGCCGACAGGTGGGCGGAAAGATAGAATTGTCAACAAGACCGAAACTTTACGATTATACACAACAGCTCGAGTGTCGACGGCCACTGACGCTGTTAACCTCGACGGACACCAAGACCAACAAGCGACCTCCGCTAATACCAAAGCCTTTGTGCCCTTTGTTCGGCCATGGGTATCTGCAGCTCTTCGTGCTGCGGAGGTATGCACAGGCTCCATCAAACCGTGACCTGTCTGACCATGATGCTTAGGGCGATCCCGCGATGGCTTGTACGAACCCGTTCTCGCCGATAGCGAGCGAGAGGCCGTAGCCGATCTTCTTCAATACCTCGAGAATGTACAGACCCTATGATATTCTGTTGACATCCGTTCACATCCTTACTGACTTGATGGTAGCGCGGTGAGACCGACTTCTTCTCTGGCGAACCTCTCCGTGCCCTGAGCACCTTGGTCTTTTCGGAAAACATCGATCTCCAACGAAGTGCTAGTTTGACTTTTGCCGAGATCACTGAACGAGGTATGGGTGCAGCATCTGAAGGCTGTGATGCTCTTCGATATGTCTGGAACAGCTTGCTAATGTCTACTTAGACGTCCGAGAGGTTGACCGCGACACCCTCGAGCCCATTCTGTTCCTTCTTCAAAGCCCAGATATCGAGGTTCAGCGAGCAGCCAGCGCCGCACTCGGAAATTTGGCTGTCGACAGTAGGTCTTCCCCAAAGCACATGATCCCAGTGACTAACATGTCTTTAGCCGAGAACAAGGTTCTCATTGTACAACTTGGTGGTTTGACACCTTTGATCCGCCAGATGATGTCTCCCAACGTCGAGGTTCAGTGCAATGCTGTGGGATGTATCACGAATCTGGCCACACACGAGGAGAACAAGGCAAAGATTGCCCGCTCCGGAGCTCTGGGCCCTCTGACAAGGCTGGCCAAGTCTCGGGACATGCGAGTTCAGCGGAATGCTACGGGCGCTCTTCTCAACATGACACACTCCGGTATGTTGTCGTATGCCTGGATGGTTGTCGATGCTAACAAACGTAGACGAGAATCGACAACAGCTGGTTAATGCTGGAGCCATTCCTGTGCTTGTTCAACTCCTTTCTTCACCCGATGTCGACGTTCAGTACTACTGCACCACAGCTCTCAGCAACATTGCGGTAGACGCAAGTAACCGACGAAAGCTGGCTCAAAGCGAGCCCAAGTTGGTTCAATCTCTGGTCAACCTTATGGATTCTACTTCACCCAAAGTCCAGTGTCAGGCCGCTCTTGCACTTCGTAACCTTGCCTCGGACGAAAAGTACCAGCTCGATATCGTCCGGGCCAATGGTCTACACCCACTTCTTCGCCTTCTTCAGTCCTCTTATCTGCCGCTCATTCTTTCCGCTGTCGCCTGTATACGAAATATCTCTATTCATCCCCTGAACGAATCGCCTATTATTGAAACCAACTTCCTTAAGCCGCTCGTCGATCTTCTCGGATCAACCGACAATGAAGAGATTCAGTGCCACGCCATCTCGACCCTCCGAAATCTAGCAGCCAGTTCTGATCGAAACAAGGCATTGGTTCTGGATGCTGGTGCCGTGCAAAAGTGCAAGCAACTGGTTCTCGATGTACCCATCACTGTTCAGTCAGAGATGACTGCTGCTATTGCAGTTCTTGCTCTGAGTGATGATCTCAAGTCTCATCTGCTGAACCTGGGAGTCTGTGGTGTTTTGATTCCCCTTACTCACTCTCCAAGCATCGAAGTCCAGGGCAACAGCGCTGCTGCCTTGGGTAACCTTTCCTCTAAAGGTAAGCCACTATCACTCACTTCCTCATACATGCTAACGAGAACAGTGGGCGACTACTCGATCTTTGTTCAAAACTGGACAGAGCCCCAGGGTGGAATTCACGGATACCTTTGCCGATTCCTGCAGTCTGGTGATGCGACATTCCAGCACATTGCTGTCTGGACCCTCCTGCAACTGTTTGAGTCTGAAGACAAGACTCTGATTGGACTAATTGGAAAAGCGGAGGACATTATCGAGCACATTCGAAGCATTGCGAATCGACAAATCGAACCCGATAACGAATTCGAGGATGAAGATGAGGGTGAAGTTGTCAACCTAGCCCAACGTTGCCTAGAGCTGCTGGGACAGAGCATGTCCAAGGCGCACATCGAGGGCTAAGCTTGTACAGCGTTTCATCAAGTATCAAATTTGCATCGCGAACGATTGCTCCTTTTCTCCTCTCAAAAGCGAAAGCGTTTAGGTATGGGTGTCGGGTGAAACGGAACGGTGTTGTCGGCGTCATGTGTCATTTCTAAGAATGATGTTTGGTTCTTTGGGGGCGGATTATTTCTTACACGGCTGCATCGCCCTTTAGGGCTTGTTTTAACAATTTTATTCTCCACTTGCGATATGGTGTTGGACGGACGGCGTGTATGACAGGGGACGCTCTAGGTACTGTATTGAAGAATGGGTATTCTTATTTGTTTGTTTTTACGAAGCATATGTGGCGGATACTTGTCTGCTAGATGACTTATTGTACGGGAGACAGTTGAATTCGACAGAGACGGAAGAGCAGATATAATTAGACGAGGAGGCGACAAGTTTCTATACCCGGATAAGAAGTTTACATGTACAAAATGCTTTGAAGCATTGCAGTCAGTCTAGCTCATCGGCTTTTTCTAGTCCTGTCTTCATCCATTGACGTTCTCTCCAGGGCAGGATTTTGGCAATGGTGGTGCCAGAGATGAGAGCTAGCGGTAAAGGACCAAAATGTCGTGAATCTCGTGAAGCAGGAAGGTTATCTCCAGATATCCAGCAATGGCCCTCAGGGATCTGGGGAGTCAGCACGTATCCAACATGAGTAAGAGCATAGATTACCTGAATCATCAAATCTTCACCTGGTTCCCCAGGTGTTCCGACAGACACGTAGTCCCCTGGCATGCCTGTCACTCGCTTCACTCCCCACTGGTTGGTGAAGACGGGGATGCGATAGACTACCAGATCACCAACAGAGACGCCACGGCCGTAACGGTGTGTATGGTCACACAAGATCCAATCACCATCGACAGTGAATGTTGGAAGCATTGAAGGGCCTTGTGCTGGACTGATGGTATAGCCGTATGTGAGACCAAGATGTACGAAACAGGCAGCTTTGAGAAAGGAGACTGTTGTGCGCACGGGATAGCGCGCAAAGTGGAATGAGGCCATTCGAGAAATGCCCCGATGGGGCGGATGAGGAAAGATGAGAATTATGAAGCCATTTATACCAGACAGTAAGACTAATCGACTGAGCTGAGTGGTGTTGAGGTTCAAAGGGTCTCGTGAGCTTTGAGATTTGATTGGACAAAGTCTCTTGACGTTCCACAGTGACGTTTCTGCCAAAGTCAACCGCCCGTTAGAAGACATGGAGATGGTCAAGATCAGTCAGTTACCTGCTGGTTAAACACTAGCCATTGTCAACGCTATACATTCTTTTACAACCTCAAAACACTCCTTAACCCCCCTGTTGCCGTCACAGACATGAGAAGCGTCGCATGCCTTCAAAGCTCCCGCCGAGCTCTCTACCGAGTCTTTGTCGAACGCCATGAAGCTCTACTCGCGCGCCAGTTCTTCCCTGCTACTCGAGCAACGCTACCTCCGATTCGTCAAGATCGTTTATTCTCGGTATCTTCAATACAATTGAAGAGTTCTCGGGCGAAAAAAGCGCTTGATACCACCCCTGACGACGTTGATGAGCAAGCTGTCGACCGGCGCTACACCACCAAGGAGGAATTCGCCAAGTCGGGCCGCGATCGTCTCCCCCAGGACTTTGAGATTAAGGACCCCAAGATTATGGTTCTTGACAATGGCAACTTTGACGGACCTCTTCTTACACAACACGTCTTGAGCCGCCTCGGCGAATCCGAGTCCCTCCGCATGGTGACACCCTACATCCCGGCCGACCCCAAGAACGACACGCCAGTGCAATATGCCGTGTGCAAGGTGGTCAACAAGAAAGACGAGTTTGAGCGCCAGCGCGAGGTCCGTGAGCGTCGTCGCGTTTCTAAGCAGACTTCCACAAAGACAAAGGAACTCGACATGAGCTGGGCTATTAGCGATCATGACCTACAGACCAAGACGAGGCAGCTGACTGGGTTCCTAAGCAAGGGTATGAAGGTTGATTTGGTGCTTGGGTACAAGAAGAAGACACAAAAAAGGGTGGGCGAAGATGAGGCGGCAGAGGTGCTCAAGAAGGTTAGGAAGGAGATTGAGAATGTTGGCGCGAGGGAGTATAAGCCGCAAGAGGGACAGGTTGGACGGACATTTAGGATTTATCTCGAGGGGATTGCTAAGAAGGAAGCGTAGAAAACAGAGCATTGTATAAAGAGTGTTTGAACATCATGTATCAATAGCATCTATATCTGGGTATCTCTGCCAGATGGCGAGTCTATAGCCGAAATAGAGAAACAAAGTCATTCATCAGTCCGGTTGTCGTGACCCGGATTGTATGTAAGCCCAATTTTAGACACCAAACTCCAGCCCAGTCCTGATTTGCGAAAGATAGTCCTTATAGGATCTCATCGCCGTCGTCGTCTGTGGGTAGAGGTACCGCAGCCGGTGTAGGGACATTCTCCGTCACAGGCGCCGCCGTCTCGTCCACTGCATCCATTTCTTCATCCATCTCCCACCCCCGCTCAGCCTTCTTTACTTCCTGATCACCACTATCCTGCGCATTCTCAGCCTCTCCGGCAGCCTTGTTGATATCCTCCCAGTTCTTGCTGCGCTGCTGAATATTTCTTCCACGGCCCTTGCTCTTCTCGACCTTGCTCCTTGTGCGCTCCACAACAGCCTCGGCCATCTCAAGGCCCTTTTCGTGACGTCTCTTGGCCTTGGCAGACATGTTTGCCTTGCGACCGCGCTTGGCCTTCTTTGTGACGCCGGCGGAGTGCTGTGCGGCCAGGACGGAGGGTCGGTGGGGGGCATCGCGGGGAGGAGGCTTGACATCTTTTAGGGACTTGTCGGTGTCGATGTCGATGTCTGTTGCGCGGCGGGCGGCGCGGGAGTGGATTGACGGTGCTGATAATGTTAGATGAGCGCGCTAGATTTGGGGAGGGGACATACCCTTCTTTTTTGCCATTTTGACTGTTTTGCGAGTTGAGTTGTGATGTTGAATCTTGAACTGTCGGGTCTTGGTGGGGTGGATGATGGAAATTTTGATAAATGATACCCCACAAAGATAAGCTGACCGAGACTGACCGAGCTCACCGAGGCATGCTGTCTGTATGGGGCTGGGAAAGTAGCAAGTAATAACTTCAGATGAATAGAGAGTTATTAATGAAACGAGATCGCGCTTTTGAGACATCAATTCAACCTGAAGTTCTAAAATGTTGTAATTAATATGGTTAGGACCTAGGTAGTGTCGTTGCACTGGCTCCTGCCTTTCATGTCTCATCTGGTCACGGTCTTCCTCTTGTATGGCGTCTCGAGGCACAGACCTACCTCACGCATCTCTTCATCAACAACTACCACATTCTAATCAACCCTTTTTTCACCTCCAGCAGATAAACCCCTCAGGAAAATATCCGTGCAGGCAAATAATAAATAAGAGCTTGCGACGAAACTTGGGAGCATATCCTACCAATCTTGGGCGGAAAGTTATAAAGTGTATGCCTATTCCTATCACTTTACACTCCCTTGACCTAAATTGGGTTGAGAATCGACAATGTTGCCTATTACAACCTGCGTTGTTGCCGAGCGGCAGTATCTAATTCATCCCCTGGTACTAGTAAGTCCTCCTCTTCCAAACTTGTGTCTATCATTAACGTGCCAGGGATCCATCCAAGAAACTATTAAACCGGATGCCATCATTCCAGTCACGTTGCTCTCCACCGACGAGATCTTTGACGATGTTGATAGTGTCCTAATGTTGCTCAACGATTATGACGATGTATTTGTCCCCGAATTTGGATCCGTTCTTGTTGAAAAGCCCGGAGACAACAGCAGTGAGATTCAGACCCAGGACGAGGCCGAGGCCGAGGTCCAGACTGAGGGCGGGCGAAAGATCTACCGCATGGACAGAATCCAACCTCTAGACAGCTTTGCTGATCTGCCTTCCGGTCCCTATTTCCTCCACGGGCCAAACCTTCACCAAGCTTGGCGCCTGTACGATGATGACCTTGGGGCCTTTACATTTGGTGTTATTCCTGATGACCTCGCCAAACCGGACGAGTCAGTATGCTGCTTCCTTTATGGCTCTCAGGTCACTAACAGCTTTATAGATTCCAATCACACACAAGTACAGTCCCTGTTCCCTCTCGGCTCTACCATCCTCGACCTTCTCTTCGGAAACCTTTGTCAGGAGCCCGCATCTCTATAAGTGACACTATACACTTGAAGGGCACTCGCACTACCTTTTCCAGCCGCGCATGGGAATCACTCAACAAGGAAACATCAAATGTCACAGCAACCTACGTTCAAAAATTGCTCGATCAAGGAGCAGTCATTGTTGGCAAGACGAAAATCCCACAATTTGGTACGGGTGCAGAATGGGTTGACCAGCAAGCTCCTTGGAGCACAAGAGGTGATGGATATCACGTTATGAAGGGTGGTTCAATTGGTGCTGCCGCAGCGTCAGCTGGATACGAGTGGCTGGACCACAGTATTGGACTTGATCGTGAGTTGGGCACATAATCGCGTTCAAAGGTTTCAACTGACCAATGCTAGACGGGGGAGTCATAACCGAACGTGGCACCTATTCGTTCATCCCGTCAAACGGGGATATATCTGCTCGTGATTCGAACAGAACATCCAAGTAAGTATTAATCTGCTGATCCTAAAGTATTCGAGATATTAGAAGAGCCTTATAACAGAAGTAGAGCATACTTGGGTTATCAACCTAAAGTGCCCGATACTTCTGTTGCCTTCTGATATCTCTTCGCCTAAAGTTAGGTATACTTTACACTTGAGGCTATCGGACTGTGCTGATAACCTTAGCTTCGATAGAACCAGGCTCTTCAGCAGGAGTTTGAAGGACCTGCTTAGTCTCACAAGTTCTCTTGACGAGAAGCTACATGAACCCGTATTTCCAACGAGGATCCTTGTTGCCACTGATTTTTTATCCACAGATGCTCAAGAGAACAATATCATTGGATCCTTTGTGACGCATTTGGGAGAATCTCTGTGTGTGAAACCTGAGCACATTCACCTCAGTACATTTTGGAACGAGACGCGACCACCCGAAGCCGAAGGACAGGGGTTAGAACGATACATGCAATATGTAAGTCTGCAGGAGGAGGGAGAGACGTTGCTAACTTGTCAAGGCACATTTCTGGGCATGGTGTTACGAGAATTACCATGTCTTTGAAGACTTCAGAGTCCAATACTGGCGGAAATTCCACAGGAAGCCTTTCATCGAGACTACACCGCATTACATTTGGTTTGTCTGGCCGTTCTAGGCAAGGCACCGCTAACTTCAAATCAGGGAGCAATGCAAAGGTGTGACGAGAGAACAATACTGCGAAGCAATAAAAAGACTTGATGTATACCAAAGATGGTTCCACAAATTCATCATGAGGATCTTGCCTCCCCCCAATACCGAGAGAGACACCCTCTTGATCATGCCGTATGGCAATTCTCATAAAGTTGAGCACCGGAATGAAGCCGTGGCGTGCGTGCATTGCTTTTGTCAAACGCGGTGATAGTCTTGGCTGACAAACAATTAGGCCACCAACCATTGACAAAAGCATCAACTCTGCTACACTGGCATCCGCGTTGGGGGCACCGGTTTTGTCATTTCCTTGTAAGTCTAGCAAGTCTGTTGGTTGCCGTTGCGCTGATTGATCGTCGCAGTTGAGCAAATACCGTATCGCTCCAAGATTTCTGGGAGAACTGAATACCAGCCGGTATGCATCTCAGTACTGGGTGCTCAAGGTAGCGACCTTGCAATTATCAAGTCGGTCGAACAATCTCTGGAGAAAGCCCACAGAGAAACCAAAGTCGAGATTGGAAGGTTCATATTTCCAGTAACAGAAGACTCGGATCATGCCAAGAAAAAGGGCACATCCCCCCAAGACACATCAGACGAGTAATGAGACCAACCTAGAGTATGTCTCAAATGGCTACCCTCCCCCAAAGTCACACCATGCACAGGCAGTTAGGTACGGCGGCGGTTTATGATAGAACAATCAAGTATAGTTAACAAGCATGGCAGTCTATATTCCCCCACACAAATTGACATGCGATCGTCATGCAGTTGGGGCCCCAGACGGAGCGATAAAGTTGACCGGTAATCTGCTATCCCGGCACCGGGTCATGCATGCATAAGGTCTCCCCATGTTTGTCTGCCCACAGTTTGTGTCTTGATGTTTGGTGTTGTATACTCAAATGCGTACACGCTGATATTGATATACAGTACTGTTAGAAGTTATCTTGAGGCTCGTCCATACCGTCGACTTAGACGCAATTCGGCCTAGACGCGGCATCAAGAGGATATAAACCGGGGCGCTGATCCGGGTTGGTTCCGTGAATCGACAGGGGTCTGCCGTCAAACAAGCTCTTGGACCGGAGGCCGGGCCCCGGTCGTTGGGCATTGCCGTGGGGGAAGTGGAGGTGAGTGTGCGGCTGAGTTGACGCACTTAGACTCAGATTGTTGATCAGGCACGACAGTTGTTTTCAATCAATATCTGCCTATCCTTAAAAGGCCCTAACTGCCCTCAATATGGCGGAGCCAACCAATACGCCCGTACCAGCTTCTACACCCAGAGCTACATCTCCTGTTCCTCTAGTGCCCATCTTATCTTATCCAGGCTCTCCCTTTGTCCCAACCAAGCTATCCATGGCGGCCTCAAAGCCTCGGGTTCTTCATATTGGAGACCCTATCAAATACAACCCTGAGACTTATCTCCGTTTTAGTGCCCAGTGCGAAGTTGTGAGGCCTTCAACTGAGGAGCGTCAGCGGCCAGAGTTTATCAAGGCCCTCAAGGAGCGACGATGGGGTGATTTTCATGCCATATTTCGCCCGTTTTGGGGAACTGGAGGTGAAATGGGGAAATGGGACGACGAATTGATTAGTCTGCTACCAGACAGTGTCAAAGTATTTGCAAGTGCAGGCGCCGGCTTTGACTGGGCTGATACGAAGCTATTGGGTGAACGAGGTGAGTTGAACTGGGCCATATAACCCTGAACACAGCTGATGCCTGAAAGGGATCGTCTACTGCAACTCTGGTCTTGCAGCAGCTGAGGCTGTAGCTGACTTTGCCATTATCGGCATCATCTCAACTTTCCGTGTTCTCCCATGGTGCATCTCATCCGCCCTATCCGGAGATGTGGACGTCTTCAGCACCAACCACCGAGACGCGACTCTGCAGTCTTTTAACCTTCGCGATCAGGCTCTTGGACTTGTCGGTTTTGGCAACATTGGCCAGCAGATTGCCGCTCGTGCTCGCCATGGTTTCGGTATGGATATCCACTACTATGATGTCCTCCCCAAGCCCGCTGCTGTCGTTGCTCCTCTGCGAGCCACCCACCACGAGACGCTTGAGAGTCTTCTTTCTCGTTGCGATTGTATCGTTTTGTGCACTCCTGCTGGTGATGGTACGCTTATCAATGAAGCTACGCTCCCTCTCTTTAAGCGCGGTTCACGCTTCGTCAACATTGCGCGTGGAAGTCTTGTCGACGAAGACGCGCTGGTCGCCGCCCTCCAAGACGGTCAATTGTCCAACGCAGCACTCGACGTCCACGCAAACGAACCCAAGATTCATCCCGGCCTTTTGGAGCTTGGCAAACAGGGTCGTGTGTTGTTGACGTGCCATAATGCTGGCGGAACTGTCGATACACACAAGGGTTTCGAGGAGTTGAGCATGCGAAACATTATGGCCGTGCTCGGTGGTGGGGAGGCCATTACACCCGTGAACCTGCAATATCTGAAGAAGTAGTGTTAACAAGAAAGCGTGGGTTAAATAGGCGTTTGGGAACATGGTCGTAAGGATATGAAGGACATTAAAACATAGTAATAGACATTATCAGTGGTAGAACATAGCCAACTGTATACCCTCAACTCCGGCTCAAACTGATATCCAACACCTATCCAATTATACAATATGGTACGCACCACTTTATAACACTTATTCCTTGGGCTTCTTTCTAATCAGACCCGCAGAGAGAACATTGACAACTTCCTTGGACTCCTCCTTTGGCTTCTTCTTGACAAGCCCAGCTCCAAGGACATTAACCTTGTTCTGAGTCTCAGCCGTCGAATCAGTGCGCTTCCTCTTGACCAGTCCAGAGAGATTGTTCACACTCTTGTCACCGTTCGAAGTTACGGATACAGGCGTCTCGCGCGTCCCTGTTACGACAACACCCCATTTGCTGCCGCCTCCGCCTTCGCTCAGCCAGCGGCGCGTGCTACCCACCGCTTTGCTGAGCGTGGCAAAGTCGAGATGAAGCAAAAGTTCCACAATGCGCTTGTATGCAGTCTCATCAACGATCTTTTCGCCGCGGCCTTGGGGTGTCCAGGAGTAATATGCGGTGTTGGCGGGGCGATCGAGGAGATAGTTGTGCTTTTCCCGCTTGATGCGTGGTTCTCTGGCGATGATGGGGCCTTTGAGAGTCTTTTTCTTCTTTTTTGTCTTGGTCTTGGTGTTTGTGACTTGTTTGGTTTTTGATGGGAAGAGTTTTCGTGGTGTGGTGTTTGGTGTTATTTGGACGATGCGTTGTGCCTTTGGTGTTTCTGGTGGAGCTGTTGATTGTGATGACTCGTTGGATTTGGTCGGTAAAGGGTCCTCTTTGTCGTCAAAGACTAGCCAGATAAAGCCTGTCATGCGACCGCTTGAGCATTCTTGTCGATATGCCATCATCTCCCAGAACATGTCAAGAGTCTTGACGCTCTTCCAACTTCCTGTTGTCTTCATCCCTTGAGAGCTTCCAGCTTCTTCGTCTAGCTCATCGCGAAATCGAGACTTGGGATCGTCGGGGAAATGTGGGATTAGACATCGTGGTGGTACCCAGTCGAATTCGCGATAGTGATGTGAGATGCGCTCTAGGGGATGTGTAAACTCCCAAGCGGAATCTGCCTCTCGGGGAGTCAGAGCCCGTGTTTCGTATGTCTCTAAGCCGGGAACGACGATGTATCCTCTTGCGCTCTTCCATGGTGCTTCTGTGGTCTTTGGCGCAGGACCTAGGAGAGGATCGAGCACGCGACACCACCACTTGATGAGGCCGCGATCGTCTAGGACGTGTTTCCCGCCATTGTCGACGCTGCCGGGGAAGAGATATTGATCTTGCGCGCGGGCAAACAGATTGACGATGAATTGTATATCTTTTCTCCTGCGCTTCTCAACAAGAAATCCAACAAACGTGGCGCATATCTCGCGGATCGGGCTGGGCGTTCCCTTGGGGAGGTTGAGGAGGGTTAGGTAACCTGTTGAATCGGCTTTTGAAACGAATAATGTAGTCGAGCGAGCTGTCGTATATATAAAAACTTCAATTCCTAGCACGAGAACCTGCTTAGATGCATCTGACGACTCGGCGGGCGCATCGATCGTTACGGCGAGGAAGTGGTTCTCGCAATATGTTCGCTCGGGACGCTCGTTTGGTGGTGGAGAGTAGAGAGGGTCGGTCTTTGTAGGAGGAGTTGAAATGTGGTGGATTGAAAATTCGTGGCCTTTTGGGAGGGCAGAGGCTAGACGTGAGCCTAGATTGTCGGTCATTTTGGAGCTGATGAAGAGGATGAAGATGATCCTTTTCCTGGATGTCCAGTATAAGTTGTAGATATGTACAGTGGTCGCTGGGGCAGCAGTGTGGGCCTGGTATGCAGGGTTAATTAGCGCTCCACAGGGGTCTTGATACCCAGTTTTCAGGGGTCATCATGAAGATTTACCATGAATCGGTTGAAGTCTATACATCATTAATCTCTATTGGAACCTGCTTATATACATCACCACTAATAGCTAGACTTCATTACCTCCCAGTTCTTCTACTTGCGCCTCTAAAAGCGGAGCATGATCACTCCGCCAACTCCCAATACTTACGCTCATAAACACTATATTCCATCTCGGCCCATCAATAAAGCATACAAAGTTATCAATCATCATTTCAACCAAGGGCGAGTACTTGATAAGCATGGCTTCTGTTCCTCGACCCTCCACAAGAGCCTGTAGCTCTGCAATCTCAGACGGCACGAGGTACTTCATGAGGTAGCTCTCGACTTCTGCGGGCGTCTTCCACCATTCTGGATTGTCTCCGTGATCTCTGAGATTCTGATGCATCTTTTTGCGTAGTTTGGGAAGCACGGAATCCCATATTAGGTTGCTGGAAGGATGTGGGAGGTCTATGAAGCCTTTGTGTTTGTACTCGAGCTTCATGAGCGCTAGAGATAACATGAATCGGCGTTCGCATATGTCCTTTGAGTGATTGAACAATCGATTCATGCGGTCTGTATCAGGTGGTGCCGGTTTGCCTAGCAGATTGAGCTTGTACGTCTCCCATAGAGATACCGTGTTTCGAGTACATGCCCAGTATAGTGTTCCAGCAAAGGTGAAGAGGCCATCTCCGACATATTTACTTGCATGTGAAGGGGGATCAAATATGCGGATCAGGCGGTCGGTGTTTGTCCAGAGTCGCTCCAGACTCAGACGAGGTGTGATGTTTTGTCCGAGTGACTGAGCATGAAGGTGAATGTCGGACGATAGTAACTTGGATAAATCGGATAGAGAAGCATTTTCGGCGGGATCTGAGACCATGGGCGTGGAGCAGCTGGTAGTTGTCAAAGTAAGACTATCTTCATCCTCGTCAATTCGGGCAATTGCTTTTGCTTCTGAGAGGACGTTCTGGAGTTCCTCATCTTGGCCACCACGTTCCAAGGCGAGCTTGTCTATCCTCTTGAGAGCATTCCTCAACCTCTGGTTCTCATCTTTGAGGGTCTGAAACTTTGATGCATGGCGCTTGCGATACTCGCGCTGAGCGACTCTACTGCGCTCTCGCTTTGGCTGTTGAGGTTAGTCGATATGTTCTCCATGAGGTTGTATCGACGTCTTTGCTTGGTAATCATCCTTCAGGACAGAGGATCCACTTACGTCAGGGTTATCTCCGTTACTAGAAGGGGACATTGAAAGAATATCGGTTCTCTTAGGTTACTAATGGATTGAAACACCAGAGGTGAGTATCAGTGAGGTTGAAGTGGCTGATGTAAAGGTCAGATGAAGATAACGTTATGAGGCTGAATGAATGTGGCGGGTGGGGCAAGTCTTGTCATCTCGATGAGGCGTTTGACGGTCTAATCCATCAGAAGATCCAAATGCCACATCGTCGACCATGGGCCTCCACTATAGCGAATATAGCTTCCGGGATGTCGACAGGGGAACCTCGCTAGGGGAGGAGGAGGATACATACAAAAGAGGGACAATGACCTGATATTGGGAGTCTCAGAATGCAATCAAGTCATCATTTACGGGTAGAGCTTCTTCAAGATGAACGGTCACGCCCAACCAACAGCGGCGCTCACCCATAAAGCCCCTGTTAATACCATTCATCAAACTACATACCCAGCCATCTCTCCTCTCCGTCCTGAGCTCTCCACCAAAGGCAAGAATGCTCTCATCACAGGAGGAGGTTCAGGTATCGGCGCCAGTATCGCAAGGTCTTTTGCCCAGTCTGGGATCACCAACTTGGCTCTTTTAGGCCGTGCAGAGAAGACTCTTCTTGAGAACAAGGCCACCATTGAGAAGCAGTACCCAGATACCAAAGTGTGGACATACACAGTCGATATTGTCGATGCTGAATCAACTCGCTCGGTTCTTGAGGCTTATGCTGCTGCGATCAATGGCAAGATTGATATTCTCATCGCCAATGCAGGATATGGACCCAAGACGGAGCCTGTTGCTGTGGCAGACCCTGACGACTGGTGGCTCAGCTACGAAATCAACGTAAAGGGCAACTTTAACCTTTTACGAGCCTTTCACCCCTTGGCAGCTCCCGGTGCGACTATCATCCACGTCTCATCCTGTGCCATATACAGTCCATTTCTCCCAGGCTTCACAGGTTATCGCGGATCGAAAATCGCAGCCTACAAGGTCTTTGAGTACTACGCTGGCGAGAATCCAGACACCACAGTCATCCAGTTCCACCCAGGTATCATTCTCGATACTGGTATTACGGCGGCCTTGTCGGATGTCATTAGGAAGCATGGAGTTAACGGTGATGATGTCTTATTGCCGAGTGACTTTGCTGTTTGGGCTGCTAGCCACGAGGCCAAGTTTTTGAGTGGTCGCTTTGTTGAGTGTGTTTGGGATGTGGATGAGCTCAAGGCGATTAAGGATGAGATTAAGGGGTCGGAAGATACGTTGACTGTGAACTTGGTGGTCCGAGAAGTTGCGCATGAGTAGGCAAGACGAGCTGAGATAATATAGAGGCAAGACGAGCTGAGATAATATAGAAGCAAGACTTCGAATTAATCTTGCTCAAAGTACTAAAAGAATGTCATACATGACTTCACAAAGACTAAACTTTTGCAAAAGACTACATCCATCTGCGACGCGAAAACTTTGATAAAATCAAGTTCAAAGCTAACATAACTCGATCAAGAACCTAGCCCCTGACTTCATTTACAAGTCCGGAATGAAGCACTTATTTTAAAGGCCAATTTAACAAAGATAACCCTCTCTGCAGCGAGCCAGCCCAAGGCTTTAAGCGGCCTACTACATTTGTTCGAGGCATTAAAGATCCATTATCTATAAATAACTTGGAAACTCAAGAAATGAGCTCAAGGTTCAAGAGGGCTCAGTATGCTCCTGCAAGTTGAACCTTGAGAATGACTCAAAGCAAACCTTGGCCAGTGACAGCACCTACCCACTTGCACCTATAAAGGTAGTGCTCCTACCCGACTCACTTGTTTCAAACTTCTCCCCTTACACATACACAAACAACCCCAGCGCAGCCATGCCGACCAAACACAAACGCCGCAGCCTTGCCGAGGCCTTCGAAGGCCTTGATATCGGGCCATCTCACAGTGAGGCCAGCAGCTCTAACGTCAAGCATCTTGGGCGATCTATTCGTCGTTTTATGTCGTCAAGCCTCGGTGGTAACGGCTCCGTGCACACGCATTCTCTGCGTGGTGTTCGAGCCACCTTCTCGATCAGCATGGACGACACCTATGACTACAACATCCTGGGAGACGATGTAGATCCTGATGAGGTCCATGACGAGCTCCGCAAGTATATCGACGATGTCGCGGATGGTTTAACGAAGCATGTGTCGAAGAACAATGCACTTGACGATTACTTCAATGAGAAGCTCTCCCAGATGGTCTACGGCTCTAACATGATTGAGGATGCTGGCGGAGGTCTGGACATTACTCTAAAGCTTTGCCAAGCGATCTTTCGAGGTGAAGAGATCAATGAGGCCCAGATTGGTGAGCGTGATGCAACCTACCAAGCCCTCAAACTGGAGCGTATCAGGCACAACCTCCCAAGCGACCACCACGCGGTTGTGCGTAGCCGACAGGAAATCGTCCAACACGCAAAGGCTGCGCATTATATCATCAGCCAAGTTGTCATCCTTGGAAAGGACTTGTCTGAACAGATCATCCTTGAAACCCATCGCCTCCTTACTTACAAAGTCGACACTGAAGATGGCATGCCTTGGAACGAGTATAGCGGTATATATCGAAAGTGTCCAGTCCGAGCCGGATTTCATCAATTTCCCGATCATTCTGTTGTCCCTAAAGCTATGCAAAACATGATCAACTCACTGGAAGACGATATCAAGTCGGCAGTGGAGAAGGGGGAGATCGATCCTGTGGCACTCGCAACCAAGTATTGCCACATCTTTGTCAACATTCACCCTTTTGTTGATGGGAATGGTCGAACATGCCGAATGATCCTCAACGCTATACTTCTCAAGTATGGGGGTGGCCTTGTTTGTATGGGCCAAGACGGCGAGGACCGCGAGAAGTACTTGCGAATTGCAACCGATGCGAGCTACCGAGAGGCGTCCGCTCAGTACGAAGAGATGGAAGACTTGCCTGATGAACTCAAGCCAAAGCCTTACAAGGAGCTGGCCTCATACACATTGAAGCATGCTCGGGATGGCATGCACAAGATTCGCCAGATTTTCAAGAGGGAGGACCATTAAGCAAGAAAATGGATGGTGTTGAACGGCATTAAACGGCAGTTGACTTAACCATGTATGCGCAAAAAGGGCTACAATAAAGATAGTTGACTTGAACATGAATTATAAACTGTTTGGCTCTTTAATTAGTCCGAAGTCTTGTTTCATCAAGATCGATATTTCTAGAAGTTTACAAAAGAGTAATTCATACCATCACACCCCCCTAGCCATTTATGAAACTCATGTTCACACTATTCTTCGACGTGATTACTCTTAATTTAGTACTCCTATGTGACATATCTACCAGGCATAATACGTTGAATTGACTGATTTTACCGTTCTTTACTGGATCTTAAAGATATCGCCATCTGCCCGTTTTGATGCGATGGCCGAGTGGTCTAAGGGCGCTATTATAACCAAATAAGTCTGGATGACCTCTTTAATACGACACACTATTGAACAGACAACGACTAGTCTCGATCTTTACAGCATTTAACGTCCTAAATGACAGCTACCATACTTGGAGCTGCGTCTTGAATACTGAATACCTAACTACATGTATAGGTTTCATCGGAGCTGTGGTGTTCCTCACCCCTGATGAAGCTTTCCGTCCATTCTATTCCAAACTCTCTCACAACCAATCTCAAACTTAGCTCACCTTATCCACCCAGCAGGCCTATCTGTAGTACCCCTATCACCGGATACAGCTTCCTCCAAAAACATCGTAGCCCTGACACTGCCAGCTACCTCCACCACCTGTCACTCCCACACTCTGGCCCATAGCTTTATAGATTGTAAAGAATGAGCATCCTATCAATATGTGGTCGAGCGTTTAATCCCGTACGTCACGACCGATGAAGTCTTAGCTCGTAGCGGTCGGGTTGTCTCTGTAGCGTTGTATCGAGCTTGCTCTACGATCTGCATCGAGCCTCTTCACGTCTCGCGGACCGAGGGCCCTTAATTTTGCCTTTTTGCGTCTAGTTAACTTTTTTCTTTATTATCTTATGTGCTTCTACTTGATACAAAAGCGTTTGATCTTCTTGTTGCTATTCTTTTTGTAATCTTCTGTGGTGAAAAATATCGCTGGCGGGAGTTGAACAAAGGCATTCTCAGGGGCGTGGCTAGAGGCTGCGCCACATTCAAGATGGCGAAACAAGCGAATGATGGGAAAAGAGCTTCAAAGCAAGGTGGTGGCTAGTGTTCTGCTCCTAATAAGTGAAGATTCATCAAGTTCAACCAGTGACGGCGCATCAAACGAGCTGGCGGACAAGATTCGAGAGACGACTACAACAGAAACCTTTTAAAACAAACTGTTATGAGATCAAAAAAGCTGAAGATATTCATGAGGCCCTGGATATTGGAATGCTCAAAGAATAACCATGTTCTTCAATAGCTGGAGTTCTCAGGGGGCAGAATCACGATGAGCAAACAAGTTCAATAACTCGACATAGCTAACTCTGATACAGTCATAATAAAATTTCAGAAGTCTGTAATGATAGACAACCCTGTTTTATCTCCAGACCCCTTTTCAATTCATGCGTAGCCAAGGAGGAGCCGTGTCGGAGGAGGTTGCAGAGCCTTGGGAGCCCTCCATGAGCCGGAAATGAGGACAGACCTGGGCATACGAGCAGTTTTTGGAGCAGAAGCCGCCTTGGTAGCATCTAAAGTGCGCGGAACAAGGGCAGAGACCAAGACTCTAACGACAATAGGGGCAACAGCAATAACCGGCAGAGGAGCAGCAGACGGCGGAGCAGCAACATCTGGTGCCGAAATAACAACCGGTCTACGTGCAACCTCTGGAGCCTTGGCCACGGAGGGAATGCCGGCAGTCTTGGGAGCTTTCGCAATCTTAGGAGTAGATCGCACCTTGGGTGCGCGGGTTACACCAGGAGTTGCGCGGACTAGAGGAGCTTTGGCAATGAGACGAAGAACTTCGACCATTGGCGGTTGTCTAACACCAGGCGTACGTCCGACTTTAGGGGCCACAACAGGAATAGGCGAGTCGGCAGGCCCTTCAGGGGGTGTCAGAGTTCGCGAGGCTTGTCGAGAGCGAGGTGTAGTCCCAACATGAGAAACCTGTCGTGAACGAGGCAGCGGCATGACGAGGGGACTCTCGAGAATGGCTGGGAGAATCCGGGCTGGGGTCTCTGGACTTTCAGGAGCGGGAGGCGTTACAGGATTGGCCTTGACAGGGTCTCCAGCTACAGCATCTGGAACATCGGGTGCTGTCGTAGGAGTGACGGGACGATTGAGAGTGGCATTCGATCCCTGGCGACGCAGCGAAGTGTTGGAATTCTGACGGACTAGAGTAGGCGTGGTAGGACGGCGGCCGAGAGTAGGTGTCGTCGGCCGGTTTCTGTTTGGAGTTCCGGGTTGTGCCTTGCGAATGGGACTTGTACGGCGCTGAGAGGACATTGTGCCCATGGCATAGCGAGGTGAGTTTGGATTATCGGCCATGTTGAGACGTTGAAACAATGCGATATCGAGAGTATAGGCTCTAGAGGGCTTAAATGCCAGACAGAGCTGCCATCTACCAGAACAACAGAAGAAGAGAAAAGGATCTAGCTGGTGCCGGGCCCTGGCTTATGAGTATTCTACACCCAGCATCTGCGCCTATTCCCCTCTTCTATATCCTTGATCCCTCCCCGTACAGCACAGATGAACAGTGAAACTCGGAGGCTGCCGCTGCATGAGACAAGACAAAAGTCAGCGGGAATACCCGGAGAATCTGGTCCCTTGCTTTTGGAGAGCATTTGTTATTCGTCCATCGTGGTCGGCTGTGATGTGTTGACTGGGATGTCGTGAGCTGATCCTTGTCTCTGATCTTTACTTAGCTCCCGGATGATCGTGTAAGACGGGGATATCCTTGTCGACGGAGGGAGATGTTTAACTCAGCTGAAATTGAACTCTCACACTGAACCAATAAGCTGTTCAATTCCACGCGATGAGAAGCAAAAACGATGCATGGGTGAGACATATATAGTTGGCTTGACACATTTTGATTAAGAAACATGCCATTCTTAATGAACAATATCTTTGCAGAGAGTTCAAGACTATCAATACAATTAAGTCGTGTACAGTTGTTATCCAATGGGTATCGTATACTATCCAAAGTCCTCTACTTCATCTTCGCCCTCCAACTACCCTTGCCTCCCATCGCCGTCTTCTTATTCTTCTCAGGTACTGTATATCCTCTCTCCCTCTCAAGTCTATGCCTCTCCCAGAAATCACTCATCTCCTCTCCCAACATCCTCCTACCCCCTCTTGTCTCTCTTTCATCCCGCTGTCGCTCATCTCTCTGCGGAAGCATCCTTGCCGCGCCCGCAACAACAGGCTCACACAGTGTCGTCCAAAGCCATGACATGGCCACGCCGTATACTCGGGTGAGCCATTTGATGAAGCGTCTGGCGTTCGTACTCCAAGCTGCAACGAGGGAGAAGATAATAAGGACGAAACTCGCAGGGAGTGAAATAGCTCCGATGGTTTTGAGAGTGAGGTTATTCTCGCCGCCCCATTCTTGAGTGTTCATACCGAATAAACCAGTAAAGAATGTCAGCGGTAGAAATATGACGGTAAAGGTTGTAAAAATCATGACACTACGACTCTGCGCACTCGCAAGGTCGGCGTGCAACCTACTCAGCCGAACCTCATCAACCTGCGCTTGACGTTGCACCATCTGAAGCAACTTGTCATAATCATTTCTTGTACTGCGCACTCTTTGAATCATCTCCTGTCCCTGATGCCCATATTCAGAAAGTTTCTTGAGAGCTTCGCTAAGAAAAACTCTCCCGTTGGCTGTGCGATCGCGTAGTTCGGGGCGTGTGTATGTGGACAGCATGGAGCTGACGACTTTGGATTGACGCTCGAAGAGATGCACGAGAATGAGGAGCTCGTCTTCAATATCGCGTAGTTCAAGGAGAGCGGATGTGTTGTCCCGGTTTTCTTCTTCTGAGCGACGACCTTCAGCCTTGTGACGAGCTCGAATTGAGCGCGCTTTGTTTTCGACGGGTTCGTAGGAAGATGCCTTGTCGCGGAATCCTTCAGTGCGGAAGGTTTTGAGCGACGAGGTGAGTTTTTCAGTCTGTTCGTTAGCGTGAGTCGTGAAGCTGCCGGATGACTTACCAGAACGCTGATGGCTTCTTCAAAAATTCGAAATACTTCGAGATCTGGGTGGGATGATCTATCGAGGAGGACAGTTACTGCATGTAGAACTGCCAGCGCTGCGAGGTCTAGAGCGTTTTCGCATTGGCGGGTGAGATCGACGTTTACTTCGTTAAAGATGCTATCGCGAAGATCTGCTTGTTGATATAAAGGTCCCTCGATAGCATCGCCTTCTCGCTTTGGGAAGAATGAAAGAAGGGTATCTGAAATGTTAGTTTGGTACGCAACTGGGAGGTCTAACTCACGAGAATCAATAGCCCAAAGCCACAACTGATCTACCATGAGTACATTTCCATTCAGTATAGCGTCCTCTGGGTTATCTTCATTCTCCCCATCCTGGCTACTCGTCTTTGATCTTCGACTTCCGCTGCCACTACTTCCAGAACTACTATTCGACATCTGTCCATGTAGCCCAGGACCCAGCCCCGGAAGAAGACTACGCTCTTTGGTCAATTTGTACAACATTTGATCATCGTCTCGCGATCTTGTATCCCGTAGTGAAGGATATCCGTACTGATCTAGCGTTCGGCGGCAGTTGAGCGGTGGATCATGTCCTAGAAACTCCCAGATAACCTGTGTCTCAAGAGAATCGGACTTGGCCACAGATTCAGGAACAGGCCGAGCTCGTCCGTGGCTTGACCGTTGAAGAATGAGTTCTCGTCGACGAATGAGTCGTTTGTAAGAGTCGAAATGAAGATATGGGAGAAAGAGACATGTGTAAATGCCGCCTTCTGGCTTTGGTGACATCGAAGATTGCTTGGAGGATCGACCTCGAGGAGACACTGCAATGTTAGTTTGACTCTGAAGATTATAAGGGAACATACTATGATGTGGAGCTGAAAAGTAACATCCTGGTTTTGCAAAGTAGGCGTAGTGCTGAGAATGTCGTCCACGAGAATGCCTCGTCGCCCAAAAGTCATTGTTGAATAAGGGAGCATAGTTGCGATTATAAGATACCTGCAACGTCTCGAATACTTTCTACTCAAGTTAGCAGCCGTCTCACATAGGTAACTGATTCTTACCGTCACCCAACTCGGGTTATTATAAGGCAGATGAATCCACACAAACTTCTTGGCCTCAACCTGGGGCTTTGCAAACGCAACTGGGACTTCATCAACAATGACCGTCTCACTCGCTCTTCTTTCCCCATCGCTTACAACCTTTCGAATCGCAACCACAGCTTCTGGTAATCTAGGCGATGCTTCGATATCGTCGTCATCATCGCTAAAATTCCCTTCAATAGTGCTCCGACTGCGCTGTGAAAACGGTGGAAAGTCTCGGTACTCGTATTGCGAAGCTTGAGTACCCATGCTGACAGATCGACTAAGAGAACGGCCCATTCTTCCTCGTGGCGGTGGTGATAGACGGTCAACAGCGAGGTCTTGATCAAAGTTTGCACGGATCAAAGGTGAAGGACGACGCATTGGGGTTGAGTAGTGTGTTGGTGGTGATATTGCAGGCGACAAGGGCGTAACAGGAGTTGTATAGACTGCTTGAGGAGCAGATTCTGATCTCGTCTTTACCACAGAGTCAATGGGTCGTATAACTGGTGATGCAGGAGGAGAAGCCTGGAATGCCTCCTCTTGAGTAATCCCAAGAGGGTTCTCAACCGATTCACCAACAACCTTGCTTTCTCTCCTCTCAGTTGGTAGCATTGACGTCTTACCTCTCGTCCTTAAGAACCTCCCTTCGTCCACTGCCTCAACCTCATTCAATCTCTCAGCGAGACACTCTTCAGGACCCTTTCTCAGGAAGTCTCTCAGTGGTAATCTTGTAGACCACGCTCTAATTGTCGCCACATCCATTGGTCCTGGAGGATCTTCAAAGAATCCATGTACTTCAATGTTGACCTTTTGTTCCAGATCCAGCGACCAGTGTCCATCTTCACGAGAGTACTCATCCGCGCGATCAATCAGAGCGGATAGTTGTTTCAAAAACAGACGCATCGTGTGTACATTGTGTCGTCCAAACGAGGCAATGTTGGCATGATCGCTCTGCAGTGGAAGAATCGTCTCTTGTCGCATGCCGAGAATGGCTGACTTGATCGATGTCAGCGGTGCAGTAAAGTAGACGTCCCCCGAGTTTCCTGATAATCGAGAGTCGATAGTCTCGTACAAAGTCCAGATGCGAAAATCGTGTGCTATAGATTTAAAGTCGTCGTCTAGTTGGAGGAGTAAATTATTTCCTACTCGTAGATCGTCGGTGATGGACGTTGGTAGAGGAGCTGAGAGCTGAAGCAGATTCTGAATTCCAGATGCTAGACTCGGCATTGCAAAGTAACTCGATCCTTGATGAGGTGTACCTATTTCGTTAGACATGAATTTACTGATGAAAAGAACTTACCAAAGAATGCAACACCATAACATTGCCGATAGATACTCTCAAACCCGGTATCTCTACTCGCCTTTCTCAAAGCCATCTTAATGATGATACCACCAATACTATGTCCCACAAACACAATCGGCCTTGTATTACCGTCACGTCTTCTCAACTTGTCCAACTCGTTCAGGAACGCATCTGCCAGCATGGCCAGCGTCATACCCTCCACCGTAGAAGGATGCTCATACAACAGAATCCGCGCACGATCAGCTTCGCGTCGAATACCCTGTCGAACCCATGACGGCGCTGGACGATCAGATTCAGATATTGCAGCGCCCTCGGCGTCGCGCATGGAGAGAGCGCCAAAGTAGCGACCCATGAGACCATCACGACTCCATGTTCGAAGGGAATCAGCGCCAGGACAAGGAACGGTTACGATGTCGACTGTTGTTTGATCATGAGTGAGTTTTCCTTCCGGATCAATGGTGAAGCTCCCCTTCTTAGGCTCTTGCTTCTCCTCCTCCTTCATCGGCACCTTGACCTCTTCCTCTGCAGCAGTCGTCTCATTACTTGTCTTTTCATCCTGACTCTTCTCCTTTCTTGTCGTGTACTCATTTAAAGGCGGTAATTGACTCGGCGGACTTCCTGGGTTGACGTGAATGGAATCCTTGTCGTTGATGAGTTCAGGCGAGCCAACACCACCTGAAGCCATCTCAGCTTCAGTGTAAGACGCCCTATAATTCTCACGACGTCTTTTTCTGGAGAGGTTTGTACGCGAGGCTTGAGACATGGGAACACAGTTTGTGCAAAAGAAGCAATTGAATCAGATGGTTTTTATTCTTTTGGCGGCTCTTTGTCTATGGTCTTGCCTATTCCGTGGCTATCACGTTCATAAGAGTCACATTCTTAGTCTACCACGAGCACTCATTCTGCCTTGGCTCAGCCTCTTCTCGTGACAAAAACCCCATACTTTCATACAGGCATTTTCGATGTCCCTCTAAAATGTTGATGTGCTAGAAAAGTCACTGTAGGCTGACTCTCTACTCTATGAACGTGGGGTAGTATTTGAGACAAAACTAACGGCGTGACTATGGCACATGAACACCATTATCCCGATGACTGCCCAACTAAACCCTATTAACGTCCCGTCCAGTCCCATGTAGTTCGCTAGGCCTCCAAAATGCCGTTAGAACATCCCCGAATGGTAAATAGCATCCCTGTGCTTTCAGATGCTGATGACCGAATAAATCCCATACGCTGCCAAAACTCCCATCCGGGCTGATAACCCGGTTATAATGCTCCATGCTTATCCCGATCTAGTGCCCGTCGAAATCACTGTATCTTTTACTGCAGCCCAAATTCCCCAATGGTAGTGCAGTGCACCACAGAGTCCAGATAGAGGCGATTCTCAACCTTGCACACCTGCCCTGGCCGCACCACAAACATGCCGTTTGGGCCCAGCTGGAAGGTTTGTTCACCCATCGTCACTCGTACTTTGCCCGCTGCGACAGAGCATGTACGTAGCTTGTTGTCTTCGACATTCCAGTGGCTGGCGCTCCCGGGTTTGAGGACAATGACGTTAAAACTGACATCTTCAGAGACAGTTACAGGCTGGCCGCTGGTGAGATAGGAGTTGGAAAAGGCAATATCTAGAAGTGTTAACAGGTAACTTGTTAAATGGTGCGTAAACTCACTGTCAGAAGAAGACTCGTCCTTCATTCTTCCTGGGGCAACCTCCCAATCCTCCATTTCCAGCTCAACACCACCGACTTGGCCTGGTCTGCCCACAATACCGACTGTAGACTGGTCTCGCACAACGTCACCGTTATGCATCGACCGTCTTCTGGTTCGCCTCGGTTCATTGACAGTTTCTGTCACAGTTCCAACAATCGGCTCAGTCACAGGCTCTTCAGTATCGACATCCATCTCTTGGTTCATCTCTTCAGACCCGGAAGATCCAGAAGCTGATCTTGCCGATCCAAGTGATCCGCGTATCTTGGGTTCAGGACACCAATCACACCCGTTGGAACGTCGCTGTAGATGACACCAGTATCTACATCCTACACAAGACTCCAAAGTGGAAAAGGCTTGCTTTGCTGAGGCAGGCATGTTGGTCGGAAGGGCAATGCAAGGGCGAGATAGTCGTGCAGATGGTCGTGAGTCGTTAAATGTGCATCGGCCATTGCCAGTCACTTCTTTTCCTGTAAGGTATGCCAGAGCACAAGCGTAGTGGTTTACATCCATATTGCTACCACGATGGTTCTGAATCCAACTCTCAGGAAGGCTACGCTGTCGTTGCAGTGTAAGCATGAAGTTGATGTCGTCTCTTGAATGCACTTTCTGGGCTGGGCTCAGAAAGCTGTCGAGGTAATCTTTGACATCCAACTGGCCTGGGTTTGTAGGTGCCGACGCTTGGCTTGGGCTATCGCTCGAACGCGTGAAAGATTTCCTTTCTTGTGATTCTGCTACTCGAGAGAGACGATTCTGCTGGAATGTAGCAAACATGGACAGTCCTGGGTCTACAGGGGGCGGCGCATCAGGAGGGAGAGGGTTTCTAGACACAACGATGCCAGGTGTGTTGCCGGGGCCGTTGTTTTGATAGCTACCAACCTTTGTAAGGGTACCATCTCCGTTGTCATTAAAGGTAGTTGAACAATGTCCAGCTCCGAAATGTCCACCAAGGCCTTTTAGTCCAGGAAAGACTCGGCGACAGTCTCGCACAGGACAGATGAAGGGATATCCTGGGTCGGTATGTAGCTTGTAGTTAGGTGGAATCACCGCACCTCGAGCAGAGACTGTTCCGCCTTCAGGAACTGCAAGATGTTAGAGATGTCTTGATAATTGGCAAGGAGACGTACGAGGATACATGCTGTACAGGCGGTCGGAATCAGCCATCGTAATTGCCATGATTCTATCGCCAGGCAACGGAGTATTGGGTGATTTGGCTGGTGCAGGAGGCGCTGGTGAAGGGCTACCACTCCCTTGGCCCATAATCTTTTTGAGCAACTCTCCTCCGGTAGGGTAATGCATCGGACTAGGCTGCGTTGAAGTCATGACGCTCTTCTTGACTGATGCACCAGTAAGTTCAGACATTTGCTTGGCCACCTGTGCTTCAGTAAAGCGACGTCCAGCAGCACGAGCCTGCGTTTGGTTGGATGTTTGTGCTACAGAGTCTGGCATAGGCGACTCCTGCTCAGCTGTGTTTTGTCTCTTTGCAGCTGGGACTTCTGAGACTGGCGATTCCCTCTTTCGCTGAGGAGGCCTCAGTGAGGGTACTGGAACCTGCCCAGTTGATGAGGGCTGGGATGGAGAGTATGCTGTATTATTGTCAGACGTTTGTCCAAATGCGCGTCTTGACCCTGCACATCTAGACTCACCTTGATTCTTGCGCTCCCATTCCTCTTGCGCAGCCTTGATCTTTGGGTCATTCGACAAAGCTCCAGCTGCCGAAGGCTTAATCGCTGCATTCTCAATAATATCACTGACGATGCGAGCTGGTTCTGGTCCACCTGTGCTCTTCTTTGGCCCAGGGATATACCTGTTGGTCGGGTTCCATGGTGTGAGGCTTGGGCGCTTAACCCTGCTGCCGTCCTCATTCCAAGACATGATGGGTTGTTCTGGTTGCTCAAGCATTTAGAAGTAGTTGGTTGAAGTAGAGTGTGATTGATTCATCACGCGGTAGTTTGAAGAAAAGGGCCAGTTGTGGTTGTGAATGATTAAAGAAAGAGAGAATTGAATAAAGAAATAAACAAAGCCTTTGTGTGAATTGCACGGGCGCCTATTGAAGTGATTGTGAGGTCAACTTAATTGATTGTTGAAGGAGACGCGCTGCCCCGACGCGATTGTTGTAGCGCGGTGTTAGGGGAAGGTACCTCGCTGCAAAAGCAAAGTGCAGAATACCTGCTAAACCCGGGCCACTTTAGCAGCTGGGGCCTATTGTATCAATTAATTCCACCATAACTTATGATGATGAATTAACGAATGAATAATGGTTTAGCATGTCTCTATAGTGATTCACAGACAATCAATGCAGACAAAGTCTAGTCTTGTTCATAATGTACAATGCTACACAAATCCTACATGCCTTTACCATCAACTCATCCATCAAGCAATTCATTTCTTCTTTGATGCCTTCTTCGCAGCCTTCTTGGCCGCCTTCTTGCTAACCATCTTAACAGCCTTGACCTCTCCACCGCTCTCAGCCCTCCTCTGCTCCGCCTTTCTCTGTCCCTCAAGCTCCCTCTCTCGCCTCCACCGTCTATGTCTGAACCACTGCTTTCGCGTCCTAAACCGCTTCGTCTTGAGTCCTGTGGTCTTGGCCAGCTTTCCAATCGCCCAGTTGTCCTCGCGGTAGCTGTAGTCCTTGCGCAGCTTGAGCAGCCTGTCTGGCTCGCCAGGCTCTACACGGGTAACCTGGAAGGGGATGCCTGAGGGGGATAGTTCAGGTTTGGCGACGGCTTGCTTGATAGGGAATACGCCCATGTTGAGCTTGCGCTTGCGCTCGGCGTGCTGAGGATATGGGAGAGTGTCGTTCTTGTCGAAGACGACGCCGATGTATTTGCGGTCGGGGTGTCGAGCGGGATCGCGGTAATACTTGACGTAGCCGGTAGCCATGGCGTGAATGGTGTGGTCTCGACCCATGATGCAGTTCTCGCCAGGCCACCAATGTGTGCCGCGCTGTTTGTAGAGGATATTGCCGGGAATGACGAATTGATCTATACAGTCAGCCAAGACTCGTCCTTATCCCATAGACCTATAACCCACCTCCTGTACGCTTTGCACCCAGCTTCTTGGGAATACCCCTCTTGGGCTTCTTCTTGTACGCTCCCTGTGACTTGACGGAAGCGAATCGTTGACCTTGAACGAGGGAATTGGCCAATTGGGCGCCCAGAGGAGCAATAGGCGTAAAGGCCGGCCGAGAAAGACCAGCCACAGCAGCCAATATCGGCCGCTGTATCGTGAGGAACCTCATGGCTGGCGTATTGGGTCGATATGGACTGAGGTTCTGGCTGTTGGAGCGATTCTGGAGATGGAGTTTTTGCGCTTAGTCATCTGCCTTATCGATAAGAGTGTCATTGATGTGGACAGCGTCGCATAACGAACAAAGGCTGTTGTCTTCCTTACTGATTCCAAGTGTTTAATCATTATCAGCAAAATGCGCTACCTTTTCGCCATCCTCTCTCTCTTGACTCTTGTCAACGCCCAGTTTGGTGGCTTCTTTGATCAAATGTTTGGTCAACAGGGCGGCCACGAGCATCATCAACAGCAACAGCAGAACAACCCTAGCGATGCGAACCACTACAAGCAAAACTACGAGAACTGTAAGTTCTGCCATTCTATCTAGAGCCTTGTACATATACCGTTGAATTCGATAACTAAACCCACACTTTATAGCCGTCTGCGACAAATACCTCTGCCCCGATACCCTCGCATGCGTCCACTTTCCTCACCACTGTCCCTGCGCCTGGGAAGCCCAGCAGGAGAAATTCGAGTTAGCTGACGGACAGCGTCTATGCGCTTCTCGTGGAGGATTCCGAGCAGGCGAGACGGCGCGAAAGATTGAGCTGGCACGAAAGGGTCTGCTGTAATTGCCTACATTTTCAACGTTCAAGGCGTGGCATTTCACCAATTTATACCAGATAGACATGAGAGACGATCAAACATGTATGCTAGCTGTTGTCTGTCGATCAAACAGCAGTAAATCAATTCTAGGAAGCAGTGTTATCTACCGTGAATGCGAAACCGAGTCCTGAATATGCCCTGGTATGCCCCTTTCTTCCTCCGTCTCCGACGATGCTCATCCATCAGAATCCTCAAAGCGAGTGAGTAATCAGATGATTCGATATTCCTCCGTCGCCTCACGTGCAAACGCCCTATGATGATATCCTCAAAACTCCAGCCCAAAGATGCCCTCCTACCCTCACATCCTTTGTAGTGACCTTTCAGAATATACCTACGCAGAGCCGTTGGGAATGCGCGGTACCGGTGGCACAGGCGGCACTGCGTTACCGTCTTGACCTTCATCGTCGTCCTCGTCGTCGGGAAGCGTCTCGGGGTGGCCCAGAAGCTGGGCCACATTTTTCATTTCGTAGTGTCTCTTGCGGAGCTGTTCAAACTTTCGGTGCTTTTCACGCTCCTCGGGAGACATGCCTGCCAGCTCCTCCTCGGCGTTGTGTCCGATGCTGCTCTCGTCGTCGACGTGGACGCTCTTTTCGCTGCGGGGTGACGGCGCGCCCGCTTCCGGGATCTCCTCTTCCGGTTCGCCCAGCGAAAGGCCCGGAATGTCATCTTCACGGCCTGGACGTGAATCCTTAATACGAGAACCAGCGTCAGCCAGAGGATCCTCCTCTTCGTCAGACGGGTCTTCGGCGGGGTCGTAGTGTTTGGCATAGGGAGTCTTTGGTTCCGTGATCTTCATAGTAGAGGAGCGCTCTTGCTCCGTGAGATATAGGTTGGCCTCGTCCCACTTGAGGCGTTGAGAGGGCTCTAGGATGTCGCCGATGGAGTTGTTGGCGCCTGATTGTCGGCGGGATCCTGAAGGGCGAGCTCCGGAGGATGAGCGACGGTGACCAGCGTTGATCTGAGTGTTGGCAATGGTGATTTCCTTGTCGCTACCAGAGCGGTCGTGATTCGGAGAGGTAGGTGGAGATTTCTGGAACGAGTTCTTGAGGATACCTGCGCACGGTTAGCGATGCCACTGAGTTTTCGTCAGGCTACTTACCTCGAGGTCGTTGAGTTGGATGGTGAGGAGGCGAGTGCGCCGGAGGAGAATCTACAGCTGAAGCCATTTTGGTATAGGTTGAGCGACGAGCTTAGATTGAAGAGGTTTAAGGCAAGCCTGAGCTAAGCTCAAGAGGCGGCAGTCTTGTGTACAAGTGGTGTTGAACAAAGCGCAGTTGATGTCCTTGAATGTTGAGTTGAGCTTGTGATGTAGTCGGAAGATCAAGTTGAGAATCCTCGTGAGCAGATCATAAAGAGGCGGGGGAGAGCCAATGACGCAGTGGCCTGAGACCCCAGGTTTTGGAGGGGTTGGGTACGTACCAGGCACAACGCTTTACTCAAACGTCGAGAAAAGTAGAGCATGCAAAGAGCTAGGAAGGGAATATGAGGCCATTTGTTTGAGTAAATGGCATTATTCTGTTAAACGTTGCCCTATTGTAGCCATTTATATGTCCGTGTTGGTAGCACATCAACGGCATTTGTGAGCCCAGACGAATCATCCTTGATCATCCCACTCCTACACCCTCTTCAATTCTTGAATTGCAGGCCTCAAGGTACGTCATTTGTCAGAAGAATAAAGAAGGATGTCACACAGCAGAAGGGTTCTTTGCGAGGAAGGTTTGAACACCATGTAACCCAAGAATCGTCATTGAAGAGGATGCTGTATCGAGGTATTCACGTGCATAGACATACGTAGTAAAAAGATCCATGATTTGAACGTCTTTGAAATGCAGAAAGGTGAGCCTGGTCGAGATAAATTTAGATTCTGTAAATAACTCATACGGTATGCCAGCGTTGCATTCATCAGCAGACATATGCATCCTCTAACCACTCATCCGCCACTTTCATCCGATAAGCAGATTGAAGACGAAGTTATCCAACCAGATCCAGCCAGATTGCAGGTCTCGTCTGGTCCAATATGCTTACATGTGTTCAAAGTACATACAGTCTTGATAAATTGAGGGATTAAGATGGCGGGCCGAATAAGATCATGATACGTATCTCATTGTAGTTGCTAAGATGAATCTCACCAGGTCTAACTCGGATTCTAATCGATCTCAACAGACTCTTTATCCAAGAATAACTCTGAAGATGACACGTCTATGCTCTCGCCTCTATCGTCCCTAGGACTATCCGCACTGGAAACGTGTGAATACTTTGACGGCAGATCTATACATCACTGTTGCATTCGTCAATCTACCTAGTCAAGATTGAGAATCAGAAGCCAATTGCCAGTACTGAGATGAAAACTCAATTCACAATACTATCTATCGACTACGAATTCGAGTAACTGACATGTCTATTGAACAAGATTTTCATCAGCATACTCACTTACCTGGACTGGCACGCGTAACGTGGTTCCTCTTTTACATCCTAGGTGAACAGACGCAAATCTGTCACCTCGACGGGACAACTCATTACTGAGAAGTCTTCTCCCTGCTTCCGCTCTCCTCGTCGGTACCACCCGCGTTCAAGTACTTGCCAAACACACGAGTCTCGAGGTCGGAAACACCGCCTGTTGACTTGCGAGCCTTGCGACGATAATAGACACGCTTGAGCCACTTCCACAACTCAATGCCAGCAAAGAAGACAATCGCTTCGATGAAAACAATACCCCATTCCCATGAGATAGGGGCATGCTTGAAGACGACCGTGTTGAGTCCAGGGATGTAGATGATGGGGAACATGGTAACGAAGCCCGCCACAATAGCCCAGAAGAGGAAGGGGTTCCTCCACACGTCATGAATCCACTGGGTAAAGTATAGCTTGCTCTTGGGTTGCATTCGGAAGAATGACCTTCGCATGTTGACCATTTCCCAAGCGAGGAACAAGGCGAACCAGGTCAAACAAGCAAATGTTGTAGAACGGGCACGGAAAATGACCCTGCAACTCTCACTGTACTGGTTGTTGCAGTTGTCTCCGATGTCAGCCTGTCCATTGCCAAATCCATAAAGGACCAAGACGAATGAAGCCAGACAGAGGGCTGACATCCACAGGCCGTAGACCACCATGTCGACCAAAAGTTCGGTTGTAAAGACACCGCGTTTCAACTGGACAATGTTAGCTATGTAGGTGGGTCAGGAGAGATGAACATACGTCTTGGGGGGGTCGTTGCATGATATCAGGGGCAGCGATTTCGAAGCCGAGACCCATATCAGGCATACCAGAGGTGATCATAATGATCCACAAGATTTCAACAGGAGCCAGAGGGAACACTGACAAACCACGCTCATCCTTGAAAACAAGACCAATCAGAAGCGTACAAGCTTGGGCAATATTCTCAGCCAAGACGTGCAAGATGAACTTTTGGATATTGTCAAACATGCGGCGGCCTTCCTCGACAGCGTTGAGAATAGATGCAAAATTGTCATCAGTCAGGACAATGTCAGATGCCTCCTTCGCAACGTCAGATCCAGCCTGACCCATAGCAATACCGACGTCAGATCTCTTCAGACTAGGTGAATCATTGACACCGTCACCGGTCATGGCGACGAAAGCCTTGCGACGATGGAGAGCCTCAATCATACGGACCTTTGTCTGGGGGGCACAACGAGCAACGACGAGGGGCAGCAGCGGAAGCGCATCGATCTCATCATCAGACAGCTTATCAAATTCAGACGCAGCCATGACCATAGCCTTGGCAACATCCTTTGGAACCTCAGCCATCCTGGTGGGTAGAATGCCAACTTCCAGGGCGATGGCGCGAGCAGTTTCGGGATGATCGCCAGTAAGCATGTGAACGCTAATACCGGCTTCGTGACACTTGCGGACGGATGGTGCAGATTCAGGGCGAGGTGGGTCATACAGGCCGATGAGTCCACGGAAGATGAGGTCGTTCTCGAAAAGGCCTCGGTCCAGTTCAGCCTCGTTATCCTTGACATGAGGGATATCCGTTCGGCTGGCCAGAGCAAGAACTCGAAGACCAAGTCGGGCCAGGGCTTCCATGTTGGCAAGTACATCCTCCTTGACAGCATCGGTAAGCTCCTTGATCTCGGTACCGGCAGCATAAGTAGGGCAAGAGGTCAAGACGCGTTCAACGGCGCCTTTGGTGAAGACCCATTGCTTCTGAGTTTCGTTGTCGTTGAAAATGACAGACATCTTCTTGACATCAGAGTCAAAAGGAAACTCGGCGACTTCATGCCAGCGTGCCTTCTCGCCAGTGGACAATCGGAGACGGTTCCAGTCGAACCGAGAGGCAAACACTTGCATGGCAATCTCAGTTGGATCTCCACGGGCATGCCACTCTCCTTCAACCTGGTGAACATTGGCAAGATTGGCGAGCGAAGCAACGTTCAGGTACTCCACGAGACATGGGTCTTGAGAAGGTTGGGAAACGGCATCAATTGTGTTGCCTTCTGTGCCTTCTTGTTGGAAGTCGATGTTCTTGGGCTGATCCTCCCTGACGCTGATGTCTCCGACAGTAGGATTGAAGGGTTCACTGGTTTGGCCAACAGAGTAGGTTCCTCGTCCAGGAATCCAAGCCTTTTTGACGATCATGGTACCTTGGGTAAGAGTTCCAGTCTTGTCGGAGCAGATGTCTAAATGGTCAGCACAGAATGATTGTGACAAAAAGATGAACGTACTGGTTACAGCACCAAGAGCCTCTAGACTCTTTAGGTTACGGACAATAACATGTCTCTGAACCATGCGCTTCGTACCGGCAGCCATTGTAATCGTGAGAACCACGATGAGAGAGGCTGGAATCATAGAGAGACCAGTGGCCACAGCATAGATGATAACCTCTTGCATGGTATTGAACTCGTTGGCGGCCAAGACAATGATGGCGCATACAATGGCTGTTCCAAGAAGAAGCAATGCCAGCTTGGAGAGCTTGCGTTGAAGAGGAGTACCGACATTGACACCAAGGAAGCGACCGACAGCATCAGAGAAGGTTAAAGTCCAGGCTTGGAGCCAGCGACCGGCGTTGGTGTTGCCCTCGGCATCTCGCTTAGGTTGTCGACGCTTTTGAGACTTGCCACGAAGAGCCACAGCAATCTGACCAATCTCGGTGTACATACCCGTGGCGAAAGCAATTCCACGAGCTCGGCCCTTTGTGACGGTTGACGAGCTGTAAGCAACATTGAGACGATCGCCAGGGCCAGTATCCTCTGGAAAGGTTGTGTTAATCTCCTTGCGAACGGGAAGAGACTCGCCGGTAAGCAGTGCCTCGTTGGTTTCAAAGTTGACAGCCTCGACAAGACGAATATCCGCAGGAATGGTGTCACCAGTCTTGAGCTCAATCATGTCACCAGGGACAATCTCGGCTGTAGGCACAACCTGATTGCTACCGTTACGGACAGCCTGAGCGGTGGGAGAACTGAGAGAACGCAAAGAGTCCATGGTCTTGGCGGCTTGGAACTCTTGGAAGAAGCCAACAACAATGTTGAGCACGATAACGGCAGCAACTACACCACCCTCGATCCATGACTGAATACCAAAAGAGGCAGCCATAGCAAGGATGAGAACCTGTCCCCCAACCGGCAAATCAGCGACTCTACCATTTCTCAAAAGCTTTCCTAACACGGGCAGAGTGCACTCATGTTAGGGAAAGCACAACAATGGGACAGCTCACTAGACTCAAGGCATTGGCAATTTGCCCGATAAATATCTTGATAGGCTGGACGCCTTCCTGTTCACCGAATTCGTTTCGACCGTACCGTTCAAGGCGGGTTTTGGCGTCCTGCTCAGTCAAACCGTCGTCAAGGTTTGCATTAAGCTGCTCGGCAACTTGTTCAAAGGTGAGAGAATGGGCGGGAGCAGTCATGGGAGAATTGGCCTGGCCCGAGACGTGGCCGGCCTCTTCGATCAGCTTCTGGCTCATGATGGGCGGTCCAAGTAGCAGCAGAATCGTTGAAGTGAAGGAAGAAGAAAAGAGAGAAGAAGGGACAACGCCCTTTTAAGCCGCACCATTTCACTCGTCAAGGGATCGACAGTGGAACAAAGACAGAGGAGGACACCGAGGAGCCGCGATGTGGATTATGATGGATGCGCCAAGGATGACTGTAACGGAAGGTGCAGGTCTAAACAGCGCCTGCTACTAGGGAAATAATTCTATTTGGAGGAGAATTTTTATTATGTGGAGATGGATAGCGACCACGATGGAGTGCTTCCATGTGAATACCTTAGCCGAAGATGAAGAGAATAACTGCTACAGGACTTTATGTGCTGGAGATAAGCATTGGGAGATTGAGCGTCAATTGGCTTTTACTGCGGAATTGTGTCTCGCGTGCCTCTGCTGGTGTTTTGAAACCATTTGCAGCGTCTCATCACAGACAGACTTGAAGCAACGATGACCCGGACACGCCAAGTTAGAAGCAAGAGATTAAAATTTCTAGCGTCTGACCCTTGTATCTTGGCGTTTAGTCCTCCAACCTGGTGTTGTTAGAATGAGCACGTGGACATGCTGTATCGCCGTGATGGTGTTGAGGGAGCTTGGCAGCAATCGGCAGTCAATTGAAAATCTCGGGTCAATTGAATTTATGCCGGTGTGTGCCGTGCGTGGCGATATCTTGGGAGTCTCGCTGCTTCACTGATAGTTCTCGGACAAGACATTGGGTGGTATCGTATCAGACCGCCAAGCTGATGTAGGAATAGATGCTTCAGAGCTATCTTCCACTGTCCAATTGGAATTTGAACCTTTCTCCATTAATGCTGTGTCCATGATCAAGTGCTTGAGTCCATGATGATTCGGTTCCTTCCCTTTCTCGGCTGTATCCCCGCCTCCCCGCTACCTCCCAAACCTGGCAGCTGCGGCCTAGAACCTGAGGTCTCCTGCCTATTCCAATTAGGCTCAAAGCTAACGAATCTCTCAGCTGTCTCTCGACTATCTCCAATCTATACCAATTCATCAACCTCAAGTACATTCTCGCCAAGCTTTGCCAAGCACACCTCGGCCATCTCGTCATCTACACTAATGCTTGACCTTTCCTACCCTGGGGCATCACGAAGCCATTCAGAGCCCTCGTCGTATCGATGCAAGCCCGACACAGCCTCAAGTTGCGTGATGCCGTCGACAAGGCCTTGCCAGAATCAACACCACAACGGGCGCCAAAGAGCATTTGACTGTTGAACCCCGGTCGTTGAGCAGTCCACGGCTGCACCAAGGGTTCACGTTATTCAGTGTCACTGACAGTTCAGGGTACCACGACCTTTATAATTGCACTACTTATCCAACACATCTGCTACGAATAACCATCGCATCTAACATCTCTCCGTCTCCCTCGGTTCTTGTGATTCGAATCAACTCAAATCCTGCATCTTTCCACCCAACTACCCCACGCCATCGCCAAAGTGACGACACTTCATACTCCTCACCAGTATCGTCCAATCGACATAAGATGGAGCCGGTCGGCATCATCCTCCTTGTGCTCTTCCTCTTTATCCTCATCATGGGACCTTTGTACGCCTTTCTTCTCTGCCTTACAACCCCATAACTAACTTTAGGCCAGAGCATGCGTTAGGATGAGCGCTCGCAGGGTAAAAGAAAAGATTTACAACCCTCAACCTGATCAACTAGATCATGCCCGCCGAAAGCTTAGCACTGTCACAACTTCAACAGCCCTTCCGCGAGAGGTTCCAGCTGATGTCGATGTTGAGGCCTCGACTCCACCTGCCGAGTTCGGCGAATGGTGAGTGCATCCACCTGTCCGGTGCAGAGCGGCTCTTCTCCGCTTCCATGCCTCTCGGCCGGAACTTGTCAACGGGCCGGCCCCGGGATCTACTCAGGGACAATCGCTTACACTTTACAGCCCTATCTGCATCGGCCCTCTAGTCCCAGAGCCAGTACATACCGTTGGCAACGATCCGCGCCCGATCCTCGAGCAGATTTCAACGGTGACAGTTCAAAAACCGTCGGAAAGTCATGATGCAACCAAAAACGACCAGGGTGCAGCAGTACAAGAAGGAGACGACAACACGCAAGACGATATTTTGACCATAAACACATGTGGTCATTCATTCCATTCCAAGTGCCTCTCATCGTGGTTCTTGATTGAACGACACGATTGCCCCGTATGCAGAGTGCCATATTACAAGGGAAATCCACTTCGTGAGCGAACCTTGAGTGTGTCACCATTCTGGTGACCAGGACACGGCCTAATTTCGCTTTGTACCGATCAAAACAACCACCCAACACCCAGCTTTTACGAGTTGCATATGGGGGTTGACTCAATGATGCCTCGTACTCTACCAGGTTAGACCTGCGAAAACAAGAGACGGGTTGGCTGATTAGCCCAGCTTCAGACATGCAGCAAGCTCTTCAAGCTCCGCAGACCATCTCGATGCCGAATCGCTGGCATCAATGTCTCAGTTTGACAGTGGAGCGTATTTCTTGGACCCTTTACATACTGGAAGCTCCGATACTTCTTATTGGCCATAGTTCAACTGCTTCCGGAGATATGTCCTGGGCGCGTCGTTCTTATTCCATGATTTGGTCCTGAGTTGGGGAAAAGAGCGTCAGAGCGGAGCAAAAGCTGGGGACGGGAGATACGTACCGCGGCAGCGAAGATCGGCGATCGGCTTTAGGCCAACGAAGTCGAGATGACTTCATCACCATGAATAAAGCCTGGATCGAGGAATTCGGCTAAGGATCGCCTTGTCAGTCTTGACAAGTCATGCAGGGGACCTGATGCTCCGTTTTGTACCACCAGCGGAAATAACCACTGTGGTAGCCTTACTCGCCCTCCTGACATTACATCGTTCCCAACGCCATGCATGACGCGCCCTGCGTCATTGGCTATTCGGGCCACTTCCTCCGACTACCATCAGCTTAATCCGTGTATACAAGACAACCTTGTATGCTACAAACTTGTCGGATCTTGATCAGTCGAATTGCCTCCTCTCTTATACTCACAGCATCCCCTTGAACAATTCGTTACAGGAGCATATGCCATCTCGTCTCTTGGCCTCTGCTGCAAGAATTCTCGCCTACTTGCCAAAGCACCCACATAGTAGAGGACTCGCCAGCATGACGCCGAAACGAAAGAGGACTGGTGCTCATCCGGCGCCTCCCAAACCGCACACGTCCGATCCAGCTCCAGCTCCTAGACGAAGTAGTCGAAGATTGAAGGATGCCACTACTACCAATGATGAACGACCCTCAAAGGTGGACATAACGAAAATGGTTTCCGACCCAATGAATGCAGCTGACCAGGCCAAGAAAACAACGGCCGTCTGGGATACTGGAGAAGGTGTCGAGGAAGCCATGCGAGAGCTGAGCGAGATGGAGCAAAAGCTGCAGACTGCAGTTAGGACCCAGCGACTTGCCGTCGAATCCTCGGACCTTCATGTTCAGAATGAAAATCCCAAGGATCCTGATATCCGACCCACCATGTACGCGCCAAACCAGGATACGGTAACGACGTCTCGCAACAAAGCTGGTGAAAATTCAAGGGCTGCCAAAAAGGCACCACTGGACGGGTACGAAGCCGAACTTGCTGCTGGCGATATCGCTGATGCCAAGGGTGAAGTAGACGGCTTTGAACGAGGCGCCAAGAGACCTCCCCCGATCAATAGTGGTACGCTACCTTTGCCGTGGTCTGGGCGACTAGGTTATGTAAGTTTCGAGAGCTATTCTTATCGTCTCTTTTCTAATCCTCTAGGCCTGTCTGAATACGTATTTGCGCAACGCAACTCCTGCTGTCTTTTCGTCGAGAACATGTCGTATAGCTTCAATCATCGAACATCGACATCCATTGGCAAACCCCGAAGAACCGGAGCATGCTACCAAGAATCGACCTGACAAGAACCAGCCTGCGGATTATGAGCGAGGACTCAAGTATGTGCAAGAGTTGGGTCTAGCAAACGCTCGAGATATTGTCAAGATGATTCGCTGGAACGCCAAGTACGGTATCAGGTTCATGAGGCTCAGTAGTGAAATGTTTCCATTTGCAAGTCACGAGGAATATGGATACAAGTTGGCTCCATTTGCATCCGAGGTCCTGGCCGAAGCCGGTAGAGTGGCAGGAGAGCTGAATCATCGTTTAACAACGCATCCTGGACAGTTTACGCAGATTGGCAGTCCACGCAAAGAGGTTGTCGCTGCTGCCATACGTGACCTCGAATACCACGACGAGATGCTTACATTGCTCAAACTTCCCGAACAGCTTGACCGCGATGCAGTCATGATCCTTCACATGGGAGGAACCTACGGTGACAAGAAGGCAACCCTGGACCGATTTCGAGAGAACTACGCCAAACTCTCGGACAGCATCAAGCGACGGCTAGTACTGGAGAATGACGATGTAGCATGGAGTGTTCACGACCTGCTTCCTATCTGTGAGGAACTAAACATTCCTCTCGTTCTCGATTATCACCACCACAACATCATCTTCGACCCGTGTGTCAGAGAAGGCTCCGAGGATATCATTGGCCTGTACGACCGCATCAGAGCGACATGGACGAAGAAGGGAATCACTCAGAAGATGCATTACAGCGAGCAGACTGCCAGTGCTGTCACTCCACGAGACCGTCGCAAGCATTCTGCCCGTGTCAAGACTCTTCCACCCTGTGCACCTGACATGGACCTCATGATTGAAGCCAAAGATAAAGAGCAGGCCGTTTTCGAATTGATGAGAACCTTTAAACTTCCAGGATGGGACACTTTCAACAACATTGTACCCTATGAACGACCAGATGAATCACGAAAAGCAGTCAAGAAAAAGGCTAAGAAGGGTAAGAAGAAGAACGGCGTCAATGGAGACGTGGAAGACGATATTGAAGTGCCAGAAAAGATTGTGAGCGCGGAAGACTTTGGCATGGGAGGGCCCCAGGATAGAGTTTACTGGCCAGAGGGTATGGAGGAGTGGTTGCGGCCCAAGAAGAGGGAAATGAAAAAGGTACAGGAAGGGAAGCTTGGAAAGGAGCTGAAGAATGAAGAGGATGCCTTTGAGGAGGATTAGTGTAAGTTTTTGAATCGGACTCAGAATTAGCTGGGCAATGTCTCTTAATGAGCGGTTATGACATGTACCAAATGTATAACTATAGCCCTAACGGCGACCACGACATATTGTATCATATAGGTATTAATAGCGATGCGAAACGAAGTTTGAACTGGTTATCACCATGAGATGGATACCCTAGAATGCACAATGTACAGTGTGGAGTGGTCGGAAAAGTTTTAATGCACTGTACTGTAAGACTTGATGCAACTGCTTCCTTCCATCACCAATACATGAACCAGATTCTACAACCGACAAGATACGATGGATTCTACTAGCTTCAACACAGCTAGCGAAAAGTTTTTGCTCTGGTTCAAATCTTTGCCAGATGCTACATTCTCTGATGCCATCAAAATTGTTGATCTTCGTGATCGCAATGCGGGACGTGGTATAAGTAAGTCATCAGCCTGTGACCGCTCCAAATACTGACAGAATTAGTTGCTATTGAGGACATCCCTGCAGAGACAACTTTGTTTACCATCCCAAGAAAAGGCATCATCAACGTTGAAACTTCGGACCTGCCCAAGAAGCTCCCGGATGTCTTTGACCTCGACAAGCCTGTTGATGACGAAGCACCACAGTTGGATTCTTGGAGCTCTCTGATTCTTGTCATGATGTACGAATACCTCCAGGGCGAACAATCGCTATGGAAGCCTTACTTTGACGTCCTCCCATCGGCATTTGATACACCCATGTTCTGGTCGGATAGCGAGCTTGATCAGCTTCAAGCAAGCCACATGCGGCACAAAGTCGGCAAGGCAGATGCAGAGAACATGTTCCAAAACACTCTGCTTCCCATCATTCAAAGTAACCAGGGAATCTTCAACACCAACAAGACTGATGCAGAGCTTATCGAGATTGCCCACCGAATGGGTAGCACAATCATGGCATATGCGTTTGATCTCGAGAATGATGAGGAAGAGGAAGAGGAGGCGGATGGTTGGGTCGAGGATCGAGATGGAAAATCCATGATGGGAATGGTCCCAATGGCTGACATTCTGAATGCAGACGCCGAATTCAACGTACGTGATTCTTGTGGACGATTACTGAGCTAACATGTACAGGCGCACGTCAACCACGAAGAGGAGAGCCTCACCGTAACCAGTCTTAGACCGATCAAGGCGGGTGAAGAGATTTTCAACTATTACGGTCCCCACCCCAACTCGGAGCTTCTGAGGCGATACGGATATGTCACCGAGAGACATTCCCGTTATGATGTTGTCGAAATTCCTTGGGAGGTGGTTGAATCGGCTTTGACATCTTTTGGCATTTCCAGCCAAGTCTTGGAAAAGATTGTAAGTTGAGTGCGATAAGTGAAGACCTAGCTGACCTGCGTAGCGTGGTGCTCTCGAAGAGGAAGAAGAGTTTGAAGACACATTCGTCCTGGAACGCGAAACGGGCGAAGTCAACTCGGATGGCACATTCGCCGGACCTGCGAGATTCGAGAGCATGCCGGAGGATCTTCAAGAGCAACTCAAGACATTCCTCAAGAACGTCAAGAAAGCACAACCAGAAGCCATCCCCGACAAGAGAAAGAGGGATGAAATTCACCAAGCTGTACTGGCCAAGACACTCGAGACTCTAGCATCGCGGTATCCGACGAGCATTTCGGAAGATGAGCTTCTACTCAAGAGCCAAGACCTCAATCAACGAGCTCGAATGGCTGTTCAAGTTCGACTTGGCGAGAAAAAGCTGCTCCAAGAAGCGATTGCCGCATCTTCAGGTGATGTCGAGATGACCATGGACGACGAATCTGGCCCGGCAAAGCGCACAAAGCTATCGGGCTGATTCACCTTGGACGGTTGCAAGCGGGGTATCTCGACTTGTTCTCTCTCTTCTCATGCAAGAGGTGCAGAAGGCAGATGAATTGCGAACCACCGCCGAGGCAACAAGCCCTAATCACAATTACAATCGACACGACTGCATTTACTATTTAAATGATACATACCTTGGACCACTTCCCAGATTTATTCATCTTGCAAGCAACCGCGACGACTATGGTGAAGAACAAGATTGTTGATGCGTATTCTGCATTACCACCTTTCATTACGTGACGCAAAGAGAACTGATGTGAAGTTGTATTGATTCGTTTGTTAGGTGGATTCAAGAGTGACCGGCAAAGCTTGTTCGAACGAAGAAAAGCTGGATGCTGAGTAGAAGCCTACTGGATTAACACGTTGGAACGACTGGTCCCGCTTCTCTTCGCTATCCGCGGCACAAACAAGTGCGCATATACATGGCTGTTGGTGCTTGCTGCGGCGTGTACGAGTGTGCTGGCTGATGAGACATTTGCACTTCACGTTGGCGACTTACTTGTTGCGTCCATGTTCGAAGCAATCGACGATCTCTAGCCGTTCCGCCTCCGGTTACATTGAAGCCCATCTATGTAGGCGATTGCGCCACCCCCAACGACCGACCTTGAATGAGTCCATCGACTCTCTCGATCATACTCGGTCCCGATTGCTGCTCGGAGCCTTATTGACAAGTCCGACCTCCAACAAAGCAATGTTTCAGCGAGCCTTGTTTGCTTTTTCGAGTCATCTGCTCAAAGTTCCCATCAAGACCTGCAAGAGATGAACGGCTGTAGTATGTCCGCGACGGAGATGCCGAAGCTCATGCAAGACACGCGTGCACCTGCACCGTCCTGGCCTCAAATGCTCAGCTCATCATGACCGGAAATCGAAACGGCTGGCAGAATACAATTCACCGAAGGGCGAGGAGTGCTAGCGCCAACAACCGATTGATGGCTCAAGATCCAAGGTCAGCTCCATTGGTCCGCATTGCATCTCGACAAATGGGTCTCACAGCTGGCATCCCTACCCTCACCACATCGGACACTATTGCCCTCTTGGCATTGGCCTTTACGACCGGTGTCGAGCAGAGAGAGCGTGAGAGGGGCCGGACCGCAGCTCTGCTGCATGAACTAGGGTCTGCTATCAGAGTCACGCTCGTTTATCCCCCACAGACAACATCCAGAAGTACCGTGATAGCGTGGCACCAATCCTCTTGTCCGAGATGAGGGTATTATTCACCAATCGTGCTGGCAGCAATTGTTTCAGGTCGGGATGTTTGACATACTGCATGACATGGAGTTGACAGCTGATGTACAGTGTCGTCAACTTGATGCACCTTTTGAGGGTGTCTGCTTGTTCTTTGGCGACAAAGTCTTCCGGAGATGCTTTATCGAGGCTATGGGTTGCTCGACGGCAAGCGGCCCGTTGATTAATTTGGAGTGAGGTATCGACTTGAGGCTCTGCGATTAGATCAAGTTGATTCTGATCTTGAGATAACATAAAAGATGGGGATCTGCCTGAAGAGTGGCTGCGAGGCTCGAGCAACAGCCTGACCCTATCTACATCATGTCTAAGCAGGTATGCAGATTGTCTTCAGAAAGAGTATGTCTAACTGTACCAGAGCAAACCTTCCAAGCACAGCGGACGAAAAGGGAGCAGCTCTGCGAATCAACCCCTCGGTCCGAGCTTCTTGTTTATCGTCAATAAGCTCATGATACGTGAGCCAGATCGCGACATATATCTTCATCATATCCCACCCAAGTCACCAGAGAAATATGATGGTGAGATCCCAAGTAAGGTCATGCGCTACAGCAACGGCGAGGTCACCGAGGTCACAGACTATTATTGGTATCGACAGCCAAGCATGAAGGGACAATTATTGAGATTGGACGGTGATGGAAACTACTTGGTGGACCAGCTTGGCCAGTATTGTTCAGCTTCAGAGTACAAGACTTTTGGAGTCGCCGCCTGCAACCCGCTGCTCCCCATCATGGTGGTTGACGAAGATCCCCTTGTTACCCCTTCCAAAGGCTGGGAGCTCTTGCGCGTATTTCATCCACAGCAAAACCTTACCGGTCTATCTCAAGTTTCCACTATTGAAAGTCGCATGGGCCGTGGAGGGGCTCCGGTACTCTACGTAGCAGGCAGGTCACCTAGTTGGATACCTGGTCTGCTACCCAAGACTTACAAGTCACTTCCGGGCAACCAACGACCTTCGCTAGGCCTCGGGGGAGAACTGCCCATCATCTTGGGATTGATGGCGCTGAGTGCTGAGCACGACGAGTCTAATGCTTCGATCAACGGCGTGTTTTTGGGTCACAACCGAGTATGGAGGCATGGAGTTTGGACAAGTCGTGATGCCCCTAAAGGACGTGAGTATTCATAGCGCCAACGCAGTGCTAGCTGACGATTGCCTTTAGATCCGCAAACCGCTTCGGACGATCCAAGAGGTTTCATCGTCAAGGTGTTTTATGACATGGATAATCCGTATTCTACCGAACATTATCTCCATATGATGGAATGGGAGACTGCCATTGTTCGCGAACCGTCATGACTGCGATCTGTGGTTACTGGCTTACCCGTTGATACGTTGGCAGCCCATATGAATGCATTTATATTTTGATCTTGGTCTATTATTCGTTCCTCTTGGTGTATAAAGCCCTTCCCACTGCTCTGCAGCTCTGCACATCGTCCATCTCGTTCATCTATACACCTGGTCATCCAGTCATGGCTCTTTGACCATTCGTTGGTGTGGACGAGCCACTGTGAACATGACAGTTTGGGCATACGGCTCGGTTAAGTAAGTAATTATGTCTGGCAAGTCTCAGACTGCATCTGGAAGTCGCACGGCAATATCGCCGGACTGAGTGATGTATCGCACCCAGGGGAGTGAAGGGTATTGCAACTACAACTGTTAGCTTGGTCAATAAGAGCAATCGATACACGTACCTTTGGCTCGGTAATCTTGAGATACCGAACCTGAATACCACTTGTGGTAAAGTAAGGGATCTCAAACTTGACCTGAATGGGTCTCTTGGCACCCTTGCCAACTCCTCCAACACCGCCCATGCTACCTCCAAAACCACCCATCATACCACCGCCTTGTTCATCATCACCCCTCACGCTTGGCAGGCCCAGCTCAGCACGCATGAGGAACTCTTTGCCACCACCAAATTGCTTGATCTTCCACACAATGGCGCTCTGCTCGGGCGCATAATGGACGGAACCAATGTTTGTACGGAATCGAGGGCTGTCGGCGTCATCAGGAACGGGAACTACGATTTCGACATTGTTGGCGGTACTGCGGCGCTTGAATTGAGCCCGAGCCTTGAGCATGTATTCGATACGAGAACCTGAATGAGACTCGACTACGCATTCGACCCAAATCAGAGGTTTGACCTGGGTGTTGAGACGATAAGACATGAGCTCGAACTCGCCGTCCGGGGGAATAAAGGAAATGGTGCGGTCGTTTTCGAAGCGTGATAGTCGCACGCATTGGTGGAATTTGACGTCCTCCATCTCGATAGCCTTACCACGAGTAGCTCGACCAGTCGTCTCAAACATGACCTTGTCATTGAGGCCCAGGCGTAACTCGGGCATACCACTGAGGTAGCACTTCATCTTGATGGCGCCGAGAATCTCGGAGCGAAGGACGTTGCCGTTTGCGGAAACGAGCAGGTTGAGGGACTCGACGACGTCAAGGAAGACCTCGTTCTTGCGGTAACGAATACCCTCTGATCGCCATGAGACAGCGTTTGTAACGGCGATAGGTGGTCGTTGGATCTCGAGCTTGTGGGATTCCTGGGTGATGTACTCCTGGAGGATCTTTGATTCTGTTGTCTGGGGGTAACCAAAGTCCATCATCTCATCGAGAAGCTCGTAGATGATGACAAAGTTGTCGCGAATGGATTCTTCTTCTAACGCCTTGAAGTACTCGGTAAAGACTTCGACAACCTTGTGGAGGAAAAGGAGGATCTCGGCGGCATTTGTATTTCGTTTTGTAAGGGCGAGGAGGTAGAGGTTGTTGTGTCGGATGTAGAGGTACTAGCTGGTCAGCAAGGCATTGAGCATGAGACAGCTTGGGACATACGTTGATGCCTTCGTGGGAGAAGCATGGCGGGACGGCAGAGGAATCTTCCTCAGCTTCTGAAAGGAGTACAGGGAACTTTTCGACGGCTGACATGGGAATGTCACCACGGTAATTGCGGGCAAGGAGGGTCTGAAGAAGTCAGCGATAGTCACAGTGGTCATTCAGATGACGCACCTTGCCCTTGAGGTCTAGAAAGAACAGCGCAGACGCCATTATGTCGAATGTGTCTTGGCGGATCAAGTCAAGGATGGCAGAGTAGAAAGGAGGTCGTTATCGTCGATTGGATGCGACGGTCAAGTTCAAGACGGAGAGATCATGTGCAGAGAAACGTGAGGACGATATATGAGGACAAGTAATCAAGGAGAGACTGAAGGAGTAATTAATGACTATAGAAGAGCGCAGGCAGTCATCATGGTCCGTAGCGCAATATCGTTAAGCTGGTGCTGGTTCGCTGGCATCTTTCAGCCTGGCCATTCCAATGGTGACGACGCGGTAGAATATCGGATATTGGTGGGGTAGCTTGAGCTGTGATCACGTGGGTATGGAGCTAGAGAAAAAAATAAAAATAAAAAGCTGCTCTCCTTCGCGTCTTCTTTTCTTCTCTCCAACGCACCCTCTAGACAGTGCAGACCATTATCTAGCCTGCAACCGAATGGCATTCTGTCATTTCAGCCGTGGAGCCATTGATGTGAGCTGCGATTTCGTGGTGCGGAGAGGGAGACATTTCGGTTCCATTAAGAACTGCCCGAGCATTTCTTGTGTTGCTTGGGCGGTGTCAGAGGAACCGGACATTCAATTTCGTAGACTGTATTTGCATGTGTGTCAGGTGGTTGGTCAAGCCTCTGGTTTTTGTTGAGACTTGTTTCTGACCGAGGATTAATGTCAGCTTGAGCATACTGTGACCAACTGGGAACTTGAGGGTGGATGCTCAACTTTGTTGCCTCGGTTAGATCCTGCGCATTGAGGAAGTGTCGCAAACTTCAGCTTCAAAGATGGTGTCCGGACATTGATTCGCCTCCCACTTTATCATCAAATTGCACCGGCTATCCCTGAAGAGAGATGAAGCTAGGCAGCAGAAATCATGCAAAGTCTGATCTCTGCTCCTTGAAGCTATTGATATCTCCGGACCTAAGCTAGGGATTGGCTCCTATTGGTAAGTCTATTGCTTATGTGGGTTTTGTGATTTATGAGGTCAAAGATCAGAGTCGTTTCACTTAAACTGAATGTCTGGGGATGAATCACCCAAGACGTTGACAACAGCCAATGCAGATCTTGTCCCCATACCAGAGAAGCTTGAGATTGCCAGGCTCACATGCACTGATACGTAGACAATCCTTTCTTTGGATGCTTCCCTGACACATGCCCAGAGCTTCACATGTTTAGTGGTGTTCGGGCTCGAGATGTACACCGAAGCTGTTGTCGGAACTAGATTTGGGGGTAGCCGAACGCCGACTGAGAACCAATTCAAAGATAAGCAAGCAATGAGCAAGCAATTCTGCGTTATCGCAACATGATTCCATTGGATGGGAAAACAACGCTCTAACGCATCAGGAAAAGGATTCGATGCTCCGGGTGGCATGTGCTTGGTGTTGATCGTGTTAGTGACTGTGCCATGACTCAGGCGACCCGCTTAACATGAGTGACGAGCGAGAACAAGTGCAAGATCTTTCTTTGCATGTGATGGATGTCGGTGCATCATCATCCCCAGTTTTGACACGTGCTGAGGGGCTGCTCAGGCTCGTACCTTATTCTAAGTTAACAAACAAAGTTAGGCGACGTTTTCAAAGTTTACACCCAACTTACCTTTTGGTCCTGTGATGCTCAGGGACTACATCATCTCTCAACAATTTGTTTTTGAATGAGATATCCTCAACGTTTGGAGGTAAACGCCTCAAATACATCTTGTGATCTCTAGTGCTATAAATCGTAGCATCTCCTCTGAGGCTTCTAGCACCCTTCTTCCCCACTGCGCCTCTGAGAAGTCACCTGAAGCCACTGTAGCCGGCCCGGTTTTTAGTGGGCTGTCTCGCTGGGCAGTCCTGGCCTGTTCAGCCGGTCCCTGCAGCTCCTTCTCTGGCGTTCAACTGGACGCGGACCTGACGTTTCCAGGTTCTGAGTCCCCCCACGATTCGACTGATCATTCCTATCTCACCCACCCCAACCCTTTTCCTCTACTCCATTCTATTCTATTCTTACACAAACATCATCTTATTGTTTCGACAACTTCGCATCTTGCGATTACTTACTGCTTCTGCGGCCCTTGGCCGTCTCTTTACTCGATGCCCAGTTGACATATCAATATCCGTCTTATCACCGACCAGCGCCATGGAGATGGAACGCAATCACATGCTTCCGACTGATCGTGAGACCGAGTCTGAGTCTCGCCATCTTTTCCTCGGACCACCGCCTGCTCGACCGCATGCTTCTCTCATGGCATTTTCTCCTCCAGCGTATTCCAATGCGATAAAGTTTCCCGATGTTCCTACAGAGCTTCCGACTTCGCTCCCGCCCTTGGCTCGTCTCGAGGCCGACAACGACATCAAACTACCGTCGTTGAGCTCGCTTACAAGCGAAATGGCATTTGAACCACCAAAGGCTTGGCCTCCACTACATCCCATGCCATACCATGCGCCGATTTCATTGGGTCCTCAAACCATCGATAGCCCGACGCGAATGGATCTTGATGCCAGCAGTAATAGTGTCGTCAGCGCTGCCTCCCCAGACCGAATTGTCGATGCAAGGGCAAGCAGCGTCAGCCTTGATGATCCCGATGTACGATTAGCCGCTGAAGCACTCGGCGACTTGCGAGCAGGTTTGTTTACGCGCTGTGGATGTCCGACACAATCTAACAACTGTCATAGATTTTATATCATCACCACCCCACAGAAATTCATCGCTTCCAGTCAGCCCACCGACATCCCATGGCTTTCAATCGAATCAACAACAATCCCAACAGCCTGAACCACTTCTATCTCTTCTTACCACGACCCATCCTTTGCTGGCAAGCACCATTGAGGGCGCTACCTCGGCGTATGGGGGAGCCAAGAACTTTTCACCGCGTTTTCGATCAGGTGCCGAATATGTCGAGGGATACCTTACACCCATTGCGAATACTGTTGGATCTGTTGGTCGAGTGACTGGTGTCGAAGGTGGCGTGCGATGGTTTCTGGGTGCTGGACGAAGACAAAACAGTTCTGCTTCAGATTTGGAAACTGGCAACAGCAAGAAGCGACGCAAGGTGGACAGCGAGGATGAAGCCGTCAGCAACAAGCGATTTGAGGGTGAAGGCATGCAACAGATGGCCGACTCTGAGCAGCCACTGATTGATGTTGCACCAGAACCCTTTTCACCATCTTCCAAGACTATTCCCCGTCGCATGTCAACTACAAGCACCGTCGACACTCTTCCTGCTTACGATGAGCTGCGATCACCTGCATATACCGAAAATGATGCAAACTCACCGCAACCAACCCAGCGGTCTAATGGTGCCTGGCAGTCACGCCTAATCATGTCGACTTCTGGTCTGAGTGTAGCCATGAGCGAGGAAAGCCTGCGCAGCCTCAAGTACTGCCTGCAATGGCTTCGATGGGCAAACGAGCACATTGCTAGTGTTATCACAGCCCTGAAAACCACCTTGGAGCAATATGAAAAAGTTCCGGAGGATGGATCTGAGAAACCTTCACAAACTGGCGAGTCTGAGAATCCTGAATCTCGCAAACAACTCGCAGCTCGCATCTCAAACCTCAAGGGTGATGTCCTCAAGACGCTTCGAGATGCTATCATGACTGTATCCAAGTATGCGGGAGGCGCATTGCCTGAAAACGCACGAATTCTCGTCCGCCGCCATCTCACCAGTCTGCCCCAGCGATTTCGCATTGCCACCATGTCAGACCGAAACCCTAATGGACAGCAAGACAGCGAATCTGCTCTGACTGAAGGTGCGCAAAAGGTGTTGGTGCTCGCCAAGGAGGGTCTGGATATGGTTGTTCAGGTCAGTGGCGTTGTTGACGGAACAATTGTCAGCGCCGAGCAATGGCTCGACCGTATGGGCAAGCGACGAACTCAGGAAGAAGAGAAGCCCGTACTGCCCCAGACCGAGACGAATGGGGATATCAAAATGGGTTAATGGAGTATATACTCAACAGGTGTATATATGGGAACGAAAAGGCAGACCTCAGGACAAGACAGGCTTGCCAATACAAAAGAGGAACGATGGAGATACCTGGCGGATTCACATGGACGTCGCATTCTTTTACTGATTTCCTTACAATTTACGAGAGGGCAGAGGGGAAGCCGCTGTTGCTGGATTCTACAACCGACTGTTTTTGTTTAATCCTTGGTTATGCTGGCATGTGGCGTTGGGTTGGTCATAGCAATGAAATGAGCTTTGATGGGTAAAGGAATATTGGAAGCAAAAGACCAATGTTTGACTGGAGTTGTTTGCTATTTGTTGTATCTGCCTTGCAGTTATCGATGTTTTGTTCTCATCTTTGGTATTTGACATGATCTGTTCAAGCCACATTCACCATGGCTCGGTACCGTAGATCGGAATCTTCGGGTTTGATCTGCTACTAGTGTAGCTCCCGCATCTCGCATTCATCGTATTTACACCCGTTGCAAGCTGAACCGAGCAATACGGACGGTAACAGACCCCACATCATGACTATTCTGCAAGGCAATCAATTGACCAGTCAGAGCTGCATATAGAGCAGTTGAGAGTGAAATAGGACTCGAATTTTGGCACAGGTGGTGGGATATATAAGAATGCCACTCAGCAGAGGAAATGCTATCAAGACAACTTCTCCCACAATTACAATGAAGCCTCTTGTAGGACTCTCGCACCTTTTACTTCCCGTCTATGTCGGGGCTGAAACTCCCTCTCCAACAGTTGCTCTCGATTCAGGGCCTGTTGTTGGACTCGCCACAAGTCTTCCATCCGGCATTGCACCTGTGAACAAGTTTCTTGGTATTCCCTACGCTGCCAAACCAGAGCGCTTCAGTCGGGCCAGAAAGCCTGGGCCGTGGACGAAACCATTGAATGCAACCGCGTTTGGAGCTTCCTGTCGGCAGTTATTTGTTGAAAATGGTGAGTTCAATACCAGCAACAGACAAAGGCTAACCCTGCAGAATTCGCTCCTGAGATGGATATCCTCAAAGGCCTGTTTGATACTGCTTCGAATGAGAGCGAGGATTGCTTGTTCATGAATGCCTTTGCCCCTGCAAGTCCCCAGCCACCGGAGGGACGACCTGTTGTGCTGTTCATCCATGGCGGCGGATGGCAGCAAGGCAATGGAGAGGCAGATCTAAGCGGATTTGCAGCGTATGAAGATATTGTTGCATTCATCTTTAATTACAGGACAAATGGTAAGTCAATACTTGACCACTGGGCGAAACTAACAGTGCAAGTCTTTGGCTTTCCAAATTCCCCCGACATTCCACCTACAGAGATCAACCTTGGTCTGTACGATCAACAACTTGCCATTGAATGGGTTCAAGCGAATGCTCGTGCTTTTGGGGGCGACCCGAACAAGGTCACTATCTGGGGTGAATCGGCTGGCTCCTTGTCGGTTGATATTCACCTCAATACGTACAGCACATCGCCTCCATTTCGCGGCGCAATGATGTTTTCTGGTCAAATGTCGATTGGACTCCTCGGTAGCACAGCTAATCCACAGGATACTTCGAATTGGGACAGCCTGACGGCTGTCGTAGGTTGCAAGAGCTCAAAAGACCAGCTGCAGTGCATGCGAGACGTGCCAGAAGACGACCTCGTCAAGGCTATGAGTACAGCGGGAAGCGCGTTTCTTCCAGTGACCGATAACATGACTCTGTTGAGTGGACGAGCGGAGAGATGGAGAGAGGGTCAAGTTGCAAAGGTGCCAATTTTGACAGGGACGATTGCTGAAGAGGGGAGAGGGTTGGTGAACAGGAATCTTCCCATCGAAGCGTTTATGGGCGTATATCTTGCGGAGCCGTTGGTTAGTAAGGAGCAGCAAAAGGCGATTCTCAAAGTGTATGAGGATGATCCGAGGCTCAAAACGGACTTTGATGTCGCTGCAGCCATTTACACAGATTTTCTATGGCAATGCGTAAGTTTTACTAATTTACATTGAGCTGTACTAACATACTCAGCCTCAAGCAATACTGGCCAATATATCAGCTTCTGCGAATCCAACATGGCGCTTCTACTTTAACGCCTCGATAACAAGCCTCTTTGACGACAAATACTCTTGGCTGGGCAAATTTCACGGCTCCGACGTAGTTCTACTCTTTGGCCAGCCGACATTTGAGAACGACACAACGTTGACGCCGCAACTGTACGCTTTTGCGAATTACTTTCGTGGTATTATTGGACGGTTTGTTAGGAATCCAGAAGCTGGGCCAGGTTGGCGGGCTGTTGGATCGAGGTATAGACCGTTTGATGTAGCAGTTTTGGGAGACGTTGGAGAGGAGAATTCTGCGGGAGCTACTGTTGTTGATGGGTTGGATGAGAGGTGTAGCTTGTATGAAGCGATTTACCCTGTGGTTGAGAAATACGTGTTGTCTATTTGATGCTATGCGGACATAGCTGAGTCAAGTTGTACCTTGAACGTTACATCAATTGACTCGAAATCCAATTCCCTGTCTTGAAATCTCTTCTTATCTCATAAAACGACCAGTCAACCTCAATTCTCCATTTTCAACTACCGAGTTCATGGTTGTTTACGTCATTCCGATAACCATCGGTCCCATTCCCCACGGGTTTAATTGATCGAGATACACGGATACTACGTAATATTTTTGCGTTGCAGTTGGATAACCTCGTGGATTTGAGTTGTCAAGGTCAAGCTTGGATGAGTTGATGTATCTAATAGTTAACTTTAGGTGAAGCGATATTAAAAGCACTTGAACTCTTTGAGATAATACTAGCCTGAGATTTTCGCTACTTCTTACAGACTCCAATGTCTCGATCGTTTACGGCTTCGTCGTGCCTGTTATCTCCTTCTAGTCGTCTTCCATACCGAGAACCAGGATCGCGATCTGCAAACTTGTTAGGCTCTCGAGCAGCTTACCCGATTGAGCATACAAAATGGAGAAAAGCCGTTGAAAACGATTCTATGCGATTATGATGCTTTCTTCACGTCTAAGCGCCCAAGTGCTGAGCGTCATAGATTTGTGTCCTAAACTCCAACACGTCATTCTCACGACGAGATGGAGAGCATCACGGTGTATAAATACTCTGAAATGCTGAGAGAACCTTGATAGACAACTACAAGCAAATTCTCACTCTATTTCTATTTCTATTCGCCATGGGTTATCCTGATACTTTCGAAGGCTTCTGCGTCGACAGCCCCAAATCATGGAACAAGTTTGAAAAGCAGACCCTCACACCCAAAACCTGGGGTGATGGCGATATCGACGTCCAGATCGACGCCTGTGGTGTCTGCGGCTCTGATGTCCACACCGTCACTGGCGGCTGGGGCGAGTTTGAAGGTCCTCTCTGTGTAGGCCATGAAGTCGTCGGCAAGGCTGTCAGAGTAGGAGACAAGGTCAAGGACATCAAAGTCGGAGACCGTGTTGGTGTTGGTGCTCAGGTCGCTTCTTGTCTTGAGTGTAAGCTCTGCAACAACAAGAATGAAAACTACTGCCCTGATATGGTCGACACTTATAACGCTACCTATCCTGATGGCAGTGTTGCGCATGGCGGGTTTGCCTCGCATATTCGTGCTCACGAGTACTTTACTTTCAAGATTCCTGACAGTCTCAAGACTGAGCAGGTCGCTCCTCTTCTCTGCGCGGGCATCACCACATACTCGCCCCTCGTGAGAGCCAACGTCGGTCCTGGAAAGACAGTCGCTGTTCTTGGTATTGGCGGTCTCGGTCACTTGGGTGTCCAATGGGCCAAGGCTCTCGGCGCAGAGGTCTACGCCATGACACACTCTCCCCACAAGGTCGACGATGCAAAGAAGCTAGGCGCCAAGGAGGTTATCGTCACTGGCGAAGAGGGCTGGGCCGACAAGTACAAATTTACGTTTGACTTTATCCTCAACTGCGCCGACATGACGCACAAGTTTGACGTGGCTACGTACATGAGCACGCTCAACATTGGCGGCGAGTTTCACAACGTGGGTATTCCGGATGAGCCTCTTCAGGCGCTGTCTGCTGGTACGTTTGCAAGCAATGCGGGCAAGATTACGGGTAGTCATCTTGGAAATCATCAGGAGATGGATGCCATGTTGAAGTTGGCGGCCGAGAAGAATATTCTACCTTGGGTTGAGACGATTGATATCTCGGAGAAGGGATGTGCCGAGGCAGTTGAGCGAGTGAAGGAGAACAAGGTGCATTATCGGTTTACTTTGACTGGTTTTGACAAGGTGTTTAAGAGGGATTAATGAAAATTCATAAGTATATAGTTATTCGCAAGTACATTACCACCTGATCTGTTCGATGAGTGAACCTGGGATTACACCAGGCAGGAAGAAGCAACGGTAAATCATTATTCATTTAAGCTTATTTAATTCTTAAGCGCCAATCGCCTTGAGAATGGCCTTGCCAACAGCGTGAGCAGACGCAGGGTTCTGTCCTGTAATAACCTGTCCATCCACAGCCAACTTCTCACTCCAGTCATCGCCCTTGACATAGTTTCCACCAACGCGCTTGATCTCATCCTCGAGCAGCACAGGCATAGCGCTCGTCAATCCAACAGCCTCCTCCTCAGAGTTGCTAAAGCCAGCGACTTGTCGGCCCTGCAACAAGGGCTTGCCGTCGATGGTGACGTTGACAAAGACGATGGGGCCGTGACACACAGCAGCGACAGGCTTGCCGGCCTTGTAGAACTCCTCGATGAGCTTGATGGATGTCTCGTCGTTGACGAGATCAAACATGGGGCCGTGACCACCAGGGTAGAAGATGGCATCGAACTCGGAAGACTTGCCGAGGAACTCCTTGAGGGGACGGGTCTGCTCCCAGGTTTCCTTCTTCTCGTTGAGGAATTTCACAGACTCCTCGTCCTTTTCAAACATCTGGACTGAGGCCTGATCAAGGGGAGCGTTGCCGCCAGCGGGAGAGGCGACGACAACCTCGACGCCCTTGTTGACGAGGTCATAGTAGGGATGAGCGAACTCGGGCTGATTTGTTAGCGGTGTGTTGTAATGTAGACACAAGTAAACTTACCAGATACCAGCCAGTAGGGTTGCCATTGTTCATCTTGGCCTGGCTGGTGAGAACGACGAGGACCTTGGGAGCCATTTTGTATGATTTAGATGGATATAATTAAGATTGTAGTTGAAGAAGTGTAGATGATGAGAATAAGCTCAACATAGATGACGCAGGCAAGCCACTGCATTTATACTGCATCAGAACTTGTACTCAAGTATTCTCCGCACGTGGACCCTGCAAGTCGGACCAACTATTGTCGCCGTTGATATTCACTCACGGACAAACCAATTCAACCTTCTTTCGGCTTCTGACGTCACACAAACGGGCCTAGCCGTCCATTCTCGGCACTTAACCCCGTGGAGCGCCGGGTCTTGATGTGGGGCGTCCGGGATAAGCCTCGGTAGGTCCGAGTTACAGATCCGAGCTCAGTTTGACTGATGATCATGTAAGGATAAACTCGTATAAAATTTGCAGCATGGAAAGTGATGGTCAGCTTATGAGTAATGAATAGACGAGAATTCAAATGAAGATTTGTAAAGATTGGTGCATTGCTTTAAATTAGGAGACTATGATCAATCTGGATTACATATCGAAACTAAGGACTGACAATGCTCAACGAGTGACTTCCATCTCAATCTGATCACCAACTCTCACCATTCCTACATCCAAAATCCCAATCGATTACTCCCTCTGACTATATTCCCTCCCTTGTCTCCCGTGCCAGTATTGTCATCGCCTGAACTTCTACCGTGTCCAGGAAGACACGGAGACTTGCATCGTCCTCTAAAGTCTGGCCCAACGTTGAGACACGTATCACAGCCGCACAGAAGCTCGATGTGATCTCCAGACTTTTGTTCAGGCTTTGAGCAGAGACAAATGTACAGAGCTGATTCTACATCGGTAGACGGCTTGCCATTATTGCAGATTGCGTTGGGGGTCTTGCAGTATGCGTCTACCAGCTGAGCGTCACTCCAAGGCTTGTCTGTGAAGTGTTAGGCTGTTCATTACCAATAGGAGCTTCCTTACCCATGGCCTGAAGAACTGAAGCGCAGTATGTGTATCCACAATCGCAGGTTGGTCCTTTAGAGGGTGTCCCGGTGGGCTTCGGAGCTGGTGGGGCCGGAGGCGGAGGCGGAGGAGCTGGTGCACCAGAAGAAGGGGGAGGCACAGGAGCTGGTTCGGAGGGAGGTGCCGGAACCGGATCAGATGGAGGATGCGGGGCGGGCTGAGAAGGGGCTGGAATAGGAGCCGGAGGTTGAGAGGGAGCTGGAACCGGTGCTGGATTCCCTGAAGACGGAGGTGCCGGCGCCGGAGGTTCAGCGGGAGGTTCAATGGGAGGAGGTGGAGGAGGTGGAGGAGGAGCAGGTTGAGATGTTGTAGGAGGAGAGGGAGCTGGATCAGCTGGAGGAGGGACTTGAGGCTTTGCCAGGGCTAGAACAGCCAGTCCAAGAATGGTGAGTTGAAGCTTCATATTAACGAGTGGAGTGTTCTTTGCTTGATTTGACCAAGTGGACTTGCTGTTGACTGGGAAGCCATTCTTATATCTTTTGAATAGAGCTGAAATCTAGGGATGTCTTGGTTACACGATTAGCCGTTGACATGATCGCACTCCTATGTTTGTTCACATTGTGAGTCTTCGGCAATCAACGTCTATCGGCAGTCCATCTTGACACAGATATGAGGCGTTCCTGGTTCAGTATTACACTATCGCGGACAAGCTCCGGTGAGATGTTCAACTACTCGGCCACGTAATCCCCAAGGGAGTGCACAGTTTGCCTTTTATAGATCTTGTGCTTGTGGACAGAGAGGATACAAGACTAGAAGCTGATAAGAGCAGGTTATCCTAGCATTGGTATAGTATTGACTTATAATGCAAGGTAGGGAGCATTTACTTTATGAGTATTGCTTGCTTCAACTGTACTTGGAACAGAATCATAACAATTCAAATCAAACACATTCAAAAAGAACCTTAGAGCATAAACACATTAGAGAATAATACAAATCTCGTCAAGTATCGTGCGTTCTTCTGAGCCTCTATGTAGGGTACTTATTAACCGCGAGCGACCCACAATGTTCCTTTTTTTCCGCGCTCTTTCTATTTCTGCGCTGCCGATCGCGGCCTTATCCCGAAAAGCTAGAATTGCCCCTCCATGCTCAGCTTCTTGCATCATCAGCAACTTTGACTTTCACAACCACAACCACAGCCATGTCGGAAACTCAAGATCACACGCGCGTCGTCAATGTAGGCACACGCAAGTCGCCTCTTGCCCTTGCCCAAACCCAAATCGTCGTCGATGCCCTCAAGAAGCAATTCCCCGACTATGAATTTCCCATCCACAGCATGACAACCACCGGTGATCGCGATCAGAACACGGCTCTCTACAACTTTGGTGGCAAAGGCCTGTGGACGTCACAGCTCGAGGAGAGACTCGTCAACAGGGAACTCGACATTGTCGTTCATTCCCTCAAGGACATGCCGACGGTTCTTCCCAAAGGTTGCGTCCTCGGATGTGTCACGTCTCGCGAGGACCCGAGAGATACACTGGTGATCAAGAAGGAACTGCAGGACAAGCACGGATGGAAGACTCTGGCTGATCTGCCGGCCGGCAGCATCATTGGTACAAGCAGTGTGCGTCGCATTGCTCAGCTTGTTCGGCGGTACCCGACTCTCAAGTTCAAGGATCACCGAGGCAACATCCAAACCCGACTACGAAAGCTCGAGGAGGACACTGACCTGACGGGTATCATTCTGGCTGCAGCAGGTCTCCAGCGCATGGACCTGGGCGAGCACATTACACAGTTCCTCGAGTCCGACAATGGAGGCATCCTTCACGCCGTCGGCCAGGGCGCACTGGGAGTCGAATGCCGTGCGGATGACGAAAAGGTACTCCAGTTCCTCAAGACGATTCAGAACGAGCAAACAATGCTGGCGTGCGAGGCAGAGCGGGCCCTCATGAGAGCGCTGGAGGGCGGATGCAGCGTTCCCATTGGCGTCGAGACAAAGTGGGTGGACGACAAACTACGAATGAAGGCTACAGTTGTCTCCCTGCGAGGTGACGAGGGCGTCGATTTTGACCTGACAGAAGCGGTCAAGACAGAAGACGAGGCGGACAAGTTTGGAAGAAAGGTGGCCCAAACGTTGGTGGAACGGGGAGCGCAGAGGATTCTTGATGCCATCAATGAAACCCGACAGGTGCCAGAGACTGTCAAATGAGATGATTTGATATAAGCGAAACCGTTGATCGGCATAAAATTCACCAAATACACGTAATGATGTCTATGCTTTCTGTGTTTTGTACGTAGTTTGTAGTTATTCGGCGCCGGCAAAAGTCTTGTAGGCCTCGGCATCCAACAGCTGCTCAAACTGCTTGGCGCCCTCCTCGTCGACCTCGACCTTGACAATCCAGCCACCGCCGGCGCTGTCGTCCTCGGGGACTTTGTTGATGGTGGAGGGCTTCTCCTCGAGGTTGTCGTTGACTTGAACGACGCGCAAGCGGATCGGAGCGTTGATGTCGCTGGCAGACTTGACTGACTCGACGGCGCCTACAGCATCGCCCTGCTCAACCCACTGGCCTGTCTCGGGGAGCTCGACGTAGACGACGTCACCTAGCTGTTCGGCAGCGTACTCTGAGATTCCGACGAAGCCGTGCTTTTTATCGGCCGAGAGATCGATCCATTCGTGGTCCTTTGTGTATCTGCGAGCGAGGCCTGATTTGTTAGAGTATATTTAGGTGAGTTGAGGGTCGCACGTACTCAGTTTGGTCGAGGAAAAGGCTCGGATGGGGGCGCGGACAAGAGGAGCAGCGCGGGGGGTGAAGCCTCTAGCTAGAGGAGCGGCGATGCGTAGGGACCGAGCAACTGAGGCCATTGTGATGAGTGTAATGCAGGTGATGGTGATATCAGAGGTTTAAGCTTCGGGCGGCATGCGGGACATGGGCCGAGAGTGGGATCGGAGGAGAGCCGACTTAGTCAGCAACCAACGATTAAAGATCATGACAATTGAGCCGAGGAAGAGTGAGTGTTTCAGGGTAGTTTTTATTTGATCTTGAGTTTCTAATACAGCTGAATCAAATAAAGACTGGTTGCTGGAAGTCTGTTTGCTTCATCCTTGACAGACAATCGTATGAAACAGTAGGCCAATCAGGAACTAATGGATACAAGAAGCGTGGGGGAGCTGATTCAAGACCAACACCAGCTAGAAGTTTGTTTGGATCGACAAGGTCATGGGGTTGAGTGTTTACCTATTGTCCTGTTCTTGTTTGCTACATACTACCTAAGTTGGTTGAAAGTACAGCTGCCAGTTGGCTTGCATGATACGCATGGATACTACAGTATTTACACTACTCCAATGTCACACAAACAACACGGTTGCTATTTACATTTTACTCTATTGCAAATAGTGACGAGATTGCTGCATGATGGTTGAGCTGAGAGACGATGATACCTAGCCCTAACTCTAGATAGGGACAAAGACACATGTGAATTCAACACCTAACAATATTCGTCAAGCACAAGTAGTCGAATTGCATCATTCAGCCAGCCATTACCAGTGTCTCAACCAACCATTTGGCTCAGACGCGCCCTGTAACGCGTCTCCCGAGACCAGACTAAACACAACCATCATCAACACGGCATTTCGCGCATGTTGTCAGACTAGCCAAAGTCAATCGACGAGTATTCAGGGGGAAACAACCGATTAATGCATTGTTGTTTGTTTTGTTGGTTGATTAGTGTACTACAGCATATCGTGCCACCGCTACAGGATGGACAGGACAGGGCCGGTGCCTTGAAATTCCGTCCCGCACTGTACCCAAACAACAGAAGAAGCTCCCACCATCATCTCTCCAACGTCAGCGACGAATAGCAAACCCCCTCCCCCTTGTTCCTTGTCGCGGCTCCAACCCACCAAAGATCAACTTGACTTGACTTGACATTTGCTTCACTTTGTTCTTTATCTCGCGTTTACTCTTCTCCGCTGTCTTGCGCCCTTGTCTCACTACGTCTCTCCCTCCAACTGTGGCTGTTGTTTCGAAACCTGCCTGACTCTGTCCGCCTTGAACTTGAATCACTTACCGACGACTCGACTCGACTCCCACTATCACTACCGCTCCCCGCTACTACGCTACATACATACGTCTACTGCGCTCGCTACTCTACGACTCCATCACTATCGCTTCTCATAGCTTGATGCCTTGCACAAGCTGTTGACCTCGTCTTTCTCTTCTGTCTGGCCTTGTTTTCCTCCCTCTAGCGATTCATACGTTCCCTACCGACCGTCGTCTCCACACTCCTTCAGCCGATATTACTTCATCACCTTCACTTTACTCCTAATAACCTTTAACAACCTTCACCCTGGACGACTCTACGATCTCAGAGGCTACGGCCATCGTGCCCGATCCTGTCTCTCCTCCTCCCGACGCCGCCGTCATGGAGACTGAAGCGCCTCCCCCGCATGAAGTTGTCCATGATGACACTCTAGGCGGCATCGAGGACTCTCCCCACGTTGGTTCCAGCAACGGCTTTCAGCACCAACAGAGCACATCCCTCGATCAGGGTATTGTTAATAGTCCGCAAAGCCCGCGACAAGAAGATCCATCCAGCAGATACACGCCTCCTGTCCAAGCCGCGCCTCCAATCTCCCGTCCAGCCAGTGGTCTGTCCAACCCCGCACACCAGGCATACAACGATTACCGCCAGAACGCAGGAGAGCCTTCATCCAACGGCCGTAACCATGTCGTGATCAAGGTCGGCATGGTTGGAGATGCTCAGATTGGAAAGACTTCATTGATGGTCAAGTACGTCGAGGGAAGCTGGGACGAGGATTACATTCAAACGCTAGGTGTCAACTTTATGGAAAAGACGATCTCTATCCGTAACACGGAAATCACCTTTTCTATCTGGGATCTTGGCGGCCAGAGAGAATTTGTCAACATGCTGCCACTCGTGTGCAACGATGCTGTCGCCATTCTTTTCATGTTTGATCTTACACGCAAGAGCACCTTGAACAGTATCAAGGAATGGTATCGTCAAGGACGAGGCTTCAACAAGACGGCCATTCCAATTCTTGTGGGCACAAAGTATGATCACTTTGTCAACTTTCCCCCGCAAGATCAAGAAGAGATTTCAAATCAGGTATGTACTGTGGTCTCTTTACTTGCTCGACTAACAACAACAGGCACGGCGCTTTGCAAAGGCCATGCGAGCTGCATTAATCTTTTCAAGTACAAGTCACAGCATCAACGTGCAAAAGGTTGGTCAGCTCCCATCAAACTCAACAGATTTCTAACAGTCACAGATCTTCAAGATTGTTCTATCCAAGGCATTCGATCTAAAGTGCACAATCCCCGAAATCGAAAATGTCGGCGAACCTCTTCTGTTATATCAGTCTGTATAATCGACAGACCGGACGCATTTCACGTACATCATGTTGATACCTGACAACATCACGACCTACATTGCGGCGGCACGACCCCGTTCAGAGAACTAAACCTGCAACTCTTGCAACCGTTTCTTTTGTCATTACATACACCTGGATCGTCTCCTACTTTGCACTTGCCTTGTTACTTATTACGGATTATGGGAGAGGTCAGGATCACCTCTGGGATAGATAAACATGGGTATTGGCGCAGGGCCGCATAGTGGCCAGCTCCGGTGGTCACGGCGGAACTATTGAGGTATTTCAGACAAGATACAATCGACTGTTAATCGTATTGTGGATGTATGCTAGTGGATGATGTACGTTAGGAGTAGATGAGGTATGCGAGTCTGATATCTGCTGACCTGCAGCGTTCATCTGTACCAGTATTCTCCAACTTTATCCATTCCGTTGGATAACTCTTCTCTCAGGCTCTCAATTGACTGGTCTGAGGTTGGGGACTGAAGAGGGGTGTCTTCAAAGTCGTTCATATTCGGGTCCAAGGAGCCGTTAGAAGTAGGGGTCTTTTCTTCAGCTGATGCCGACTCAGGCTTTGTTAGTTTTGGTTTGGGCGTGAGTCTTCGCTTACTTACAGCAAACGAAGGATGATCATACAACTTGTCCGTGGAATCCTGAGGGTATACTTCCTTTCCATCTTTGTAGACTCGTACCACTTCGACAAGCATGCCTCGTTGGAGGGTTGACTCTTCGTCGGAGAGTTTGCGCCAGTGAGAGCGGGACGTTTTTAGAATGAGGATGGAGAAGACGAGAATGGTGATGCAGAGGAGGGCGATTAGTAAAGGCAGGGAGTGTGTCTCTGGCGTGGTACGACGGTAGGAGGCCATTAGGATTCTGGGACTTTAAATGGCTTGGTTGGAGATGGAGGGTTTGTATAGGTTCTATCATGGCTGTTGTTTGAGGAGTTATCTCGAACAGGCGAACAGGGTTGAATATGGTTGAACAATGGTTTCATGTTCTTTAACAAGACCCAAGGAAGACCAGTTCCTGAAGACTGCGTCAAGTCAGATTTCTAGGTCTTTATTCACACAACAGAAATCTCATTGCTGGTAAAGGTCTTTATTCGTTCAGTACTACTGGTGCTATTATCACAGCATGCCAAGGGCTTTTAATACACTACAGTCAAGCAAACTCGATCTTTAAATGAGGCTTAATATGTATTTATTCTCTAGTACTGAACTACGGCATTCAGATCATGCAACTCGACTATGAACACAACTACATCTCAATACCCTCCTCAGGGTCCCTCTGCATCGCCCGACGTGTGGTGATGCACTTGGTGATAACTAACACAATAACGGGTAAAAGGAAGAATATGGCGATGATGCAAACGATTACAAGGGCGACAGTCTTGTCTGTTGTCGAAGGCTCTTTACGCTCACGGGGCGCAATACCCACATCGGGAGAGCGGCGAGTTGGTGGCCAGGTAAGAAGGGAGGATGATAGGAGAGTATAGGCGTCCATTTTCTGATAATGAAGAGTGCTAGAAAGGTGGTTTGAATGAGAGATGGCATTGTGTTGAGGATTAGTGATGGGGAGACTGGAGAGTATTTATGTGAGGGTATTGTGAATGGTGGTCTTGTTCTGGGTGAGTGTCTGCTTTGTTTGTTCATCAAAGGGTGGAAGTATATCTTTGTAGAGCACTGAACAACTAAGAACATGGGCAGGCGTCTGAGTCTTGTTCATCTCCTGAGTCACGATGAAATTGGCATTGGAATCAGTGTATAGCTTCAAAACTTGGTCGTGAAGCAGCAACTGAGCTGTGTATAGCGTAGCAATTAGTGTCTATAAGTTGACCTCGTACGATAGCTCAGTCGTTTACAAACCCCCAAGACTTGACCATGGACTCCCAGCCCAACTTTTACGTCGTAGCTGGCTTTGTCCTCATGTGGCTCACAATTCTGGGCTGGGTCATTTCAACTTGTCTATCTATTCATCAAGAGCGCTGTAATCGACAGGTTGATGTGCAGAGGCGGTTGAGGAGTGACAGGAGAGCATTTCCTTGGTTGGATGTTATTCGAGAGACGGAGGGAGGCTTCCTAGACCCTCCTGGCTTTGACATTGGGGCAAAGAATTGGGACAAGCACGAAAGGAGAGGTTAAAACATAGCAGACATAACTAGACCAGAATAACGAGGGACATATCACATATATCTTTCAGCCTTCCCACTACCGGAAGCTTCGGAAACCTGTGGATCCCCTCCATCAGCATCTCTCAGCTAGACTGGCTATTACCTTGTCTCCATTTCCAAATCAAGAGTTTCTCACGTAACTAAACCTGCATCTTTTGCTTCTTCCCCACGCTGAAGCGGGACGGATCTTGATCTTGTTCCTGACGATCTGTGGAGCCGTGCCACATAAGCATCACCAGAATCACACTGATGCACAATAGTTCGCTGAACATGGGGAATCCCCTGCCTCTTTGAGGCTCTTATTCTTCTAGACTCTAGTCTACCGCCATATAATCAGGTATGAGCGAAAATAGTGAAACTGAAAACAAAGCCCAATGTTCTGTAACCCATTACTCCCAAGATGAATGTAGCCACACAAACATGGAACACCAAAACGCCTGTTCATGATGTGGAAAGGAAATCCAGCGCGCTAGGCAATAGAAAGAAAAGCCCTGTGGGCGATCAAGAGTTCCTGGTGAGTAGCTGATGCTTGGAACTGAAAGAAGACGCGAAATTCTAGTTGGTGTCGTTGTCGTGGTCTCCCCATATGGGCGCGTTCAAAGGCTTGCTCACGCCGAAACCGACACCAACGGCGATGCCAACAACCAGAAAGACAATGAGACCCTTGACGATCCAGCGATTTCTGCGGCTCAAATGGGCCATGCAGGTGCACCGGTTCTTTGCCTTTGCCTCTTTGGCCTGTTTCTTCCAGTGATCTTTGCCGGGCCAAACCTGGCAATCGCTCTTTCTGGCGAGGGGACTGGCTGATGTCTTGTGCTGCATGCACGTCTCTGTACTGTTGGTGGTGATCACGGCTTCAATGTCGGTGTCGAAGGGGTTGGCCTTGTCTGATCGAGGTGTCGATGTTGTGCTGAGACGAGGAGTTTCATTGGTGAAGACGGCCTTTTCGGGGACGTTGAGAGTTGTGTCGCCGCTTGGGCGGGAGAGCTTTTCGTAGTTTGAAGGCATCGTGGACGTGTTTGTTTGTCAAGGGTTAAGGGATGGTCGAGGGATTGATAAAGCTATTGATGGTTAGTCTCAGTTGACGTGGCTGTGATGGCTGGAGTAACATGTGCGACAGTGGCAGGTGTCACTAGAATGAGCAGCAACGATAATGACATACCTTTATCGGACACGAAAAGACGTGAAACAGAGCTCAAATTCGTTGAGAGAATTGATTGATTGTCGCGAGGCCGCCAGTGGATAGTTATAATCAGGGGTGAAGGGCCGATTGATAAAGGATTGAGCGAAACCACCAAACAATGAAGACGCAGGCAGCGCAGGATATGGCGAGAGGTCAAAGATATAGGATAAAGAATTGTTTCGTTTTGTTCAGGAGGCAATGAATGAATGAATGGGTGCAGTACAGCGCTGATCAAGTCTGGTCAGGTCTCAGAACATGGGCCGTTTGGATCGTCGGTTCGCTCAAGTCCGGTCGGTGGTGCAACGTTTGGATTGGTCAAATGGTAGAGCCAAGAAAATAGAAAGAAAACCAAAATTGTCCCTCTCGAGACGAGATTGCGATGGAGGAGAAGAAGAGAGTTGCGAGTTGAGGAGAAGTAAGAGTAGAGTAGAGTTGAGTTCAGGAGATCAGAGTCGACATCAATCAAGCAAGACCCTGGCAAAACCACAGCAGGACCAGGAACCTTGTATTTATTCAACTCTCACTAAAAAGAAGCCACAGACTCACAAGACAAAGCCCACGAGCAAGAAACCACGGGCATCACCTTCTATCCATCCCCTAATGATCCAAAGCACAGGGCCCTGGGAATTGGACGCTTGGGCCTAAAGCGGGTGCGCTAATGATGGGCTTGCCGCCTTTTGGCCTGGCGGGAACGCGCAGCGACGCTAAGCTAGCGGCAAACCCCGGCTTCTTAGGCCCCTTTTGGCTTGGTTCTGCTACGCTCTAGATTGCTCCAGGATCATCACCATTCGCCGTCCATGGCATCAACACGCAGGCAATGTCACTGTGGCTGGATGAGTCTGCAGAAGTTTGCATTGAAGGTGTCTGTCGATTGTCTATCTGTATACTCTTGATACTGTCTGACTGTCTGACTGTACAGGCACATCAAGGTTTGATCCGCGACACCCAAGACGAAGAACTCGTACCAACACTCCAACACTAACCATTCTGCTACAGTCCCTTGTCCCTTATCTTCACCCCGCTCATCACCATAAACGTCTCAAGATCCAGATCCAACAAAACCCTCATCTCATCCTCTGCGTCGATAATGCCCATGTGGCACGGCTGCATGTCTACAGACCCAATCCCACGAATAGCGAAACCTCACCTTCCGAATTTAAATGGCTCAAATCATTATCTCGTCGATAACAAAGCGACCCGTGGTTCTTGAACGGCGCAAACGCCACCAGCATGGCTCCACGGACGGCTCTTGGCTTTTCATGGGCCCTGACTCGCCCCCATCCTACGCACTAAAGAAAGCTTCCACTCAACAGAGCTGTTTGCTTTCCAGGGCCAAGCAAGTCTTGGCAGCCGATGAGCCGTGTTAGGTCGTGTGCTATTGTCAGGTTGTTTGTGAAACTCGCTGGTCACGTTGATGTTGATGGTATGACGACCTAGGGAGCTTGACTTGTCTCGCCATGAAAGCACATGACTCTGAGCAGACGTTGATAGCAGATGCTTTTCGTCAGGCACAAGGTTCAAGGCTTCAAGCGGGAGTGAACCGCCACAGAATTCCATCCCCTGAATTTTCCAAAACTCTGATCGACATTGACAGTAATGCGCCACGGCAACACGGGTCGAATCGCCATACTTGCAATTGCAAAATTGAAGCTGTTGAGTTGGTTCTCATCTTCTACGAGTTTGTTATCTGGAACTTCTGTCCATGGCACAATTCTCCATAGGGCAGTGCTGTTAAACTTGGCAGCTTGGCTCCACGATTCATTGCGACACATCCATTACAGAAGACGAGTGCCAATCTCCGCTGTGGACTATACGACGATCTATTATCGCACACAAAGTTTGTCCTTTACACAATCCGTCATGTCGCCGTCCAAGGTGTCACTGAGAGGAGAAGACGCGAGAGTCGAGACTGTTCGCTGCGAGTGCTGGGGTCCCTGCATTAGCTTCCATTGCCAAGGAACGCACCCACACAGTTCTCGACTCAGAAGCTGTCAATTGATGCTTTACAGGTAAAAACAGGCTGTTGGTTTATATCTTGACCAAAACCGGTTGTTGAGCTGTCGTGCGCTGGAATTCATGGCTTCTATTCCATTGCTTCTACCCTTCTAATGCGTTGCAGGTTTCGCCACTGAAGTTCAAGGTTTGAGTAGCGCCAGGTTCGTGGAACTTGGCTGTGCAAGAGATGACGACGATGGAGGCTGAGGTGGGATGTTCCGGCTGGTTGGACATGTAAGTCATGTCGTCTTGACTTGTCCTTGTTGGTTGTATCCTATGGTTGTGGCCTTGATGATTGTTGAGTATGTGCCGGTGAATTGACCGTGATGGACATGTATTGCTCGGCACCCACCTAAATATTGGCTCAAAGTCATGCTCATGACCTGAATGTGTCGGTACGGGTTATCCATCATTCGAGAGACCATAGGATTCTCAAATTCACAGGTTATGCGAATAACTGTAGCAGTCCTCGGCCTTTAGACCAGCTCAAATACAAATCTATGCAAACACTCATGCTTGTCGCTTGCCTACAGCCGCATAGCCAGCCATGCTTAATCTCTTAGACGTGCAAAATTACTGCGACGGGTCAGTTCGTGATGCCCTCACTTGCTGGATGCACCTGCACCCTGTCACCTTCCACCTCCCCATTGCTCCTTCCATCGTTGCTTCTGCCACCTCCTTCTACATCAACACATACATCACTTCTCCTCTTTCTCTTGACACTTCTCTTTAGCATCATCTTTTGCACTCGTTTTCTTGGATCCCTTGTACACCATCATTTCCATCATTCTTTCGCTCGTTGCATCATCTCCATCACCCTCATCGCCATAGCGTCTCCCGTGACCTTGTACAAGTTTGCGTCATCACCCACAGGCGCCATGGAAAAGAACGACAACACTCGGCCAGGCAAATGGATGTATAACGACGACCATTACTACCCCGGCAATGTCATGGTCGAAGCATACTGCTGTCCCTGCATCGTCTATGGCCGTTCTAAACTCCGGCTGAGCGAGGCCAGCACCAGAAGAAATGGCTTTCAAGCAAGTCAGTCGGATCCTGATGATTCCATCTCGACCACAAAGTGCTGCGTGTTTGCGGCCTGTCTTCCTCGTGAGTACATCATTCTCGAGTTAACCCGTATTAATACGTCCAGTCTACGCTACCATGATCTCCTCCCTTCGAGAACGAGTTCGGAATTTTTACAATATCGCCGGTACCCAATCTGAAGATGCCTGCAACAGCTGTTGTTTTCCCTGGGAGACTCTCGTCCAGATCGAAAACGAGCTTATCCAACGAGAAAAGCCACGAAGACCCAGCCAGAGCACATACACGTCTGAGCCGCCCATGTCAATGCCCAAATCGAGTTCAAGTTCGAGCTCAAGTTCGAGCTCGTCTTCGAAATCTCCTTGCACGGAACAAGATGATCCTCTTCCGTCTATTCCTGAAGATAGCTCCGAAGCTACAAGTCGTTCGTCGAGCAGCTGCCGAAGCCCACCAACACGGGAGAGGTCAATTGCTCGGGATCCTGTTGCGCCCACTGATGCGGTACTCGTCCACAGCCATGACCTTGTTAAAGACCCAAAGGGACCAACCTCGTACAAGGCGAATCACAAGCTGAAAGATGACTCTTCAGCTCCTACGTATCCGCCCACCATTCATCAACTCAGAACCGACACCAAGGCGCCAGCTAGTCCACCTGAGATCCACAGACACGATCTCTTCCATGATGCCAGCGAGACATATATCCAACCCAAGGCCCATGACGACGGCTTTGAAGTGGCCGAGACGTTTCGTCCAAAGCGGGCGGATCCAAGGCATAACCTACATGAAGACGAAACGGTCCCAAAAGAACTCCCTACAGCTCATAACTTGCACAATGATGTCGTGGTTCGTCGAGCACAGGACCCCTCGTGGCATGACCTACACCAGGACGAGGCCGGTCCATCATCACATCCTACCACGACTCACAACTTGCATAATGATGTTGTGGACCGACGACGCAGATCACCACGATCACACACACTCGAGGTGGACGAGATTTCGAATAGGCCTGCGGATCATGGGCCACACCATCTTCATGACGATAACTGAGGGCAGGGCCTTTGACAACGGTGAGAATGGCAAAGGTGGCGGCAACGTGGTTGGATCAACATTGTTATGAATTAGTTCATCGTGCGCAACAGTATCGTTCTATGGATCAGCACCTCAGACCGACAGTATCGCTATCACTTCATAGGCAATGAAAAGATTTGGTTCATCCGTCTGGTCCTTGTGCACTAACGCGGGATAGGTCCTTCAGTTTATGAATCGCTTGATTCATGTGGCTAACGACAAGTGACTGGTCGGGACGACGGCGGGCTTGCTGACGGTCGCAGGAAGCAAACAGCAGGCAGACGGTCACGGGAAGAGGCCGGTCTTAACTGAGTTGGCATTGAGGCAAAGTCTGCCCTTACCGGAGTGGCCGGGGCGCGTTGACGACCAACACAGCAATTGCAGGCGGAATTGCGGACCTGATATCAAAACGAGGTCGAATGTCGCAGTCCCAGCCTCCAGGTTGCAGATGGAATGCATTAGCTGGCGTTACTGTCAGGATACGACACGACACGCTCGCGACGCGGATGGTCTGACCTTTAATAGATATGGCCGCTTAAAGGTTACCGCTACCTTGTCTCGACTTGTAAGTATGGTCTACCGGCTTACATTGGCTGATAGTGGATGCAGTTGATAGATTGGGTTGGCAGATCATTACGAGGTTGTGGATCAGCTGAAGTGCAATGAACCAATTGCAATGACGTTTCTCGGAATAGATGTGATGAGACAATGGCCGCAGATGAGCGACCAGGATGGTGAGGGGAAGCTGGCTGAGTTGAGGCAGACTGATCTTTGGTCCCTCGATGCCTCACAAGTTTGGTGTATCAGTTCACGACTTTTCGCTACAGCCACTCTACATCGGACCGGACAGCTCTCGGGACGCACCGTCTCGCAACCGTGTCGTTTCGGCCTTCGACCATGGTGAGGTCAATGTCTTCCCTTGCATTGACGCCCGGCATTCAACGCGACGATTGGATACAACGGCAAAAGAAACTGGATTAACGCTTGTGGGTTTCCTCCCGTGTCCCACAAGGCGAGGCCAGGTTTAATGAACGAATCATAGCAGACGCAAGGGATCAAGGCCAGATTTAGCGGCGATGATGAGCGGTGACACGAACCGGGATTGGCGCGTTGAGAGCTTCAACTGAGGGGATTTCGCCTGAGGCATCAATAATGATGAGGAAGATTCTCTCATCAAGTCATCAAGATTCTACGGCATCCAATACCATCATCACTTCTACAACCACAAAAAACAGCACATTGACATTCCTACAGTGGAAGTTTCACCTTGGCCTTATCCCTTGTCTTTAGGCCTGTAACCGACATTGACAGTGGCCGCACACGCCCACGCTCACGTCTCCGCGCTCACGTCCAAGGCACGAGACGCCCACTTTCGCGCCAGCTCCCTTATTACCGATCTCCCTCCACGCGCCCTCCGCACCAAAACCCACCTTTAGCACCTCTTTTCTACCCGCTCTCTCCCACTCATTCACTTCCGTCGTCTTTGTCTTTGTTCGTTTACACGACCAACACTCTACGCGATCATAATAAACAACAGCCTCACTGCTCACTGACCACGACAGTCGCCATGGCTGCCGTCACTCGTCAACCCTTTGCTCCTCTTGATGGATCTCGCCTCCAAACCCTCACAAGTCAAAAGAACAGGCAAAATGGTATGTGGAGATCGGAGCCAGGGTGGGCATCACTAACAATCATCAGCCCTTCCTACAGCTGGCAAACGCAAGGCTGATCTGATTGATACCGACGACTTTGAGAATGTCGACCCCTCTGCTTTTGCCAAACGTCCCAAAGCCTCTATCAAGGATACCAAATCCAAGGATAAAACTTCCAGAGATATCCTCAAGCCCTCTACATTTGTCCTCAAATCTACACCCTCTGCTCCCTCTCCCATCCCCGACCGCCTCACGAGCCCAACCAAATCTTCCCGACGCACTCTGCAAGCAAAGTCTCCTGCTACAAAGCTCAACGGTGGCATTTCAAAGTCTTCTCCCCTCGCTCCAGCTGGTCGATCCCCCAACCGAAGCAAGCGATCTGGTATCGCATCTAGCCGACGACGCACCGCTGGTCCCTACACTCGCGTTGACCCTCCCTCCTTCAATCTTGGATCTGCCGCTCCCTTCTCACTTGATGCCGCTCTCAAGGGCACCATTCCTGGCTATGGCGCTAAGCCTGCCCCCAAGGAGTCCAATGTTTTACCCGAACAGGACATGAAGGCTAGCTGGTTCTTTGACATTCACGAGGACACCCCTGAGCAGGAAATGACCAACCTTCTTCAACACAGCACATGCACACTCGACATTTCATCTGATGAGGAGAGCCAACGCAAGATCAACAGAGATCGCGCTGAAGGTCGCGACAAGGAGAATGTTCCTCCTCCGGATGATGTCTCTCAAACTCGTCGCTCGCCCAGGAATGCCGACGACATGGTTGTCGAGAAAGAGCGCGTTGCATTGGGAGAGATGAACACTGCCGACTTTTACGCTGAGGGATGCGATGAAACATCAGTGATTCTCGTGCCTGCAGACGATGAACCACAAGCGCCCACTGAATTGCCAACTCAACTGCCAACTCAATTGCCCACCCAATTGCCCACTGTCCCAGAACTCGACCCATCCACAGAAGACATTGATAACCTTATGGCCAAGCCTACCGAGGGATCAACCAAGGCTGCTGTCCTTGAACCAATCGAAGGAACAGGAGAAAGCTTTGAGCTATGGGAAAGCGGCAGCGCACAAGATGAAACTGAGCCAAGCTCATGAATGGATGAATAACGGATTGAATACGATGTATGATGGATTGATGGAGTATATAGGGAGCATGGCGTTGGATTGGACTGTTCTTTCGCAGGCTACCAAGAGCTGGAGTACTGTTTAGTTGATATTTGAGTTACTGTTCGAATGATTGAGTTAATTGATGATACGACTTGTTCTGCCAAGATGATCTGAGCTGCCCCTCTTGTGCGCCGCACTGTGTCCCACGTGAAAGGCTAGCATAAACAGTGTGAATTATCCGTCAGCTTTCCACTTCCCCTCACTCAACGTTACCTCACCATGTCTTCAATCAACGACCTCGCTACAGCCGCCATTGCGAGCTCTGATGCTCCAGATGGAGAGTCCAAGAGAGGCGCATTTATCGTCTTGGAAGGTTTGGACCGGAGTGGAAAGACGACGCAGGTGAAGCTGTTGGAGCAGAGGTTTGTGGAAGAGGGTAAAAAGGTCAAGGTTATGAGATTTCCTGGTGAGTTTTTTGGACCTGACTTGAACCTGGCTGACTCTGGATAGACAGGACTACACCGATCGGACAGATGATTGATAGCTATCTCAAGAGCGACGTTGAGATGGAGGATCATGTCATTCATCTCCTCTTTAGCGCCAACAGATGGGAAGCTGTGTGAGTACGTCTGTCACGTCACTGACAGTTTATCTAACCCTATAGCAAACAAATTCAATCCCTCATTGCCTCGGGCACGACTATCGTCTGCGACCGGTACTACCACTCAGGCATTGTCTACTCGGCTGCCAAACAGAACCCATCCCTCTCCCTCCCGTGGGCCCGCGCTCCGGAACGAGGTCTTCCCCGACCGGACTTGGTTCTCTTCCTCGATCTGACAGAGGAGCAGGCGCAGGCACGTGGTGGCTGGGGTGGAGAGGTTTACGAGCGATCGGACATGCAGAAGCGTGTGAGGGAGCTCTTCTGGGGGTTGAGCATGGGAGGAAAGGATGTTGCGGCGCAGGGACTGGGTTTGGATGAGGCTGAAGGATGGACCCAGGAGGAGGAGGATTTAGTTGTGGTTGATGCTGGAGGAAGTGTCGAGGAGGTTGCTGAGGAGGTCTGGGGAAAGGTTAAAGGGAGGGTTGAGCAGGTTGAGAGGGGAGAGGTGGGTAGAAGTGTGAGAGTTGTGAGGTAGACTACAACCGACATGTCAAGATTCATCAAGACTGGCTGACTGACTCTTAAGTTTAACCTCTTCTACCTGAAAAGAAGGTTGCTTAACAATGTCAAATGAACCCCGTCATCAAGATTGGCAAAAAGCAAAATTTATCCCCGAGACCTGGATCGAACAAGTGACCTTTCGGTGACGGTATCAGTTACAGCCGAACGCTCTTCCAGCTGAGCTACTCGGGGATGATCTCTGACGAATCAGAGGAGTAGCTATTGATACTGGCGGAGAGAAATTGTGCAATATGTAGAATAGTAATGAGGTGAGGCTGGAATTGGTTGACATTTGGAGTTGGGGAGTTGCACTTCATCCCTTGCAGTATTATATAGTATCTGTAACTATGGCTTGAAGTATAACTACATAGCGTATAGGCAATCTCTGTGGATTATAGTTGGACGCAGTTGAGATATTGCAACCTTGCCTGACAGTTGTGTTAACATTATAATTTGCGCTGACGAATCTGAACCTTTTAAGGATTAATCCTATTAAAATGGCAAGCAACTCGATTATTATATCGCATTTAATACGCGAGTGATATATACAAATATCTATTTTCCTTCTTTCTTCCGTACCCATTGGCTTATAGTAAACTACATTGAATCGTGAATCTTGTCAACTGCTGTAGGGTGCGTCACAAATGCGTCCGCTGAGCCAATCACCCCGCTCAGTCAGCGCATCATCAACCTAAATCTTCTTTCAACCTCAACAATTCAATCACAAACAACACAAACATTGCGCATGCGTTATATCACCAACCCTCGCCTTTGCTATAGTTTTCAGCGTCTTCGTCCAGCTTTTACGCGACCCTTTACCATGTCGCGCAAAACTCAAGAACCCGTCATCACCAAAATCTCCGACCTTCCCATCGAAGAGTCCAAGTGGGTGACGCTTCAAAAGATTGAATACGTCGATCAGGTCGGCAAATCGCGCACATGGGAGGTTGCCACGCGAAAGACTAGAGGAAAAGCTGGCGTCGATGCTGTCGCAATGGGCAACATCCTTCTTCATCCCTCAAAGCCGGCTTCCACCATGCTCGTCATTCAATACCGCCCTCCTCTGGACGCCTACACCATCGAATGGCCAGCTGGACTCATCGATGCCGAGGAAACAGCCGAAGAAGCAGCCGTTCGCGAGTTCAAGGAGGAAACCGGCTACAACTGCAAGGTTTTGAGCGTCAGTCCTGCACAAGCCGCTGATCCCGGAATGACAAACGCCAACATGCAGCTGGCCATGGTTGAAGTTCAACTCGGCGAGGATGAACCGGAGCCGGAGCAGCGACTGGATGATGGAGAGCATATTCAACGAGAGGTTATACCTTTGTCTGAGCTTTACGAACGACTGGTCGAATACTCGAAGCGAGAGCGAACAGTTGTTGCAGCCAAGCTTTTTCACTTTGCAGCGGGCATGCACTTTGCTCAAACTCAAAAGTATTTCTAGTCGACATATTAGACTACATCGAATAGACAATAGACAGCCTCGACAGTCTCAGTTGCAAAACACAGCATTTAATTTCAGACAGGTGATCACTCGACCACAGTTGCATTCTCGTTACTGAATGCATCCAGCGTCAATTTCAAAAGAATATCCGAGAATAGAGTCGACTTTGAAACCCTCACAGATCTCGATCTTGGTTCGGCACTTGGCAGACAGTTCTTGACTCTCCCGGCCTCATGAGTTATAGCGATTTCATAAATGTCTGAAAGGACAAACCGGTACGCAAATCAAACCTGCGTGACGCTGGCTCCCAGAAACTACTAACTCCTGCGTATGACGATAACCGACACAAAGTACATCGGCTAGACCATACCTAGGTGAATACAATGAAAGAATCAATCACTTCATCTCATGAATCGCAAATATACTATGGACCTTTTGCTCCCTCGACTAAAGACTCGGCCACCCCGAACCAGTTTAAAACCGTTGGCGCAAGACTATCGACCCGGAAGTACGGGCCTAGACCCAGCTATTCTAATTGCCAGCCAGACCAGCCTTGCCAAGAACATTTCCCCTTGAGATTTGGAAATCTTCAACGTGGCGACCTCTTCTCCAACCGTTTTCACGCACGTTGCCACTCGACCTCCTTGCGTAAACCATTTCATCATGCTCATCCCTCTTCTGACCGATCGATTGTTAGTGCCCGTGCGAAGAATCGAATGTCACTGGATGAAACTGGTCGGGTAGGTCTTGAATGGAGACGCCACACCATCAACAGCCCAATAGTATTCCCGGGAGTCGACTCGAGTCATTACAGTGACTCTCATGCAGTTTTACCCACGAGATTTCCGGCTCATCCCTGTAGCTAAGACGCAATAGAGTTCAGCGCCATCCGTTGGTGGCTGTGATCATCAACGATTGATCAAGCAAAGTATCTCCCACCAATATTTGTGTGAGAGATACCTATAGATCATCGACTAGCAAAGCTTATCTTATTCAAAGATTCTTCTTAACGCCCTCGCCCCTCGCTGACTTTTCTAGTGATGCAATTTCTACAATGACTTCTTGGACGACCTAATGTTTGAACTCATCAATTTCCCATCCACGACATGTGGAATGCAACAGGTCCCGATACGAATCGAAATGCCCCTCCTGGGGTCGTGCCAGATTATGACAATCCTAACGATGTATACTGGACGGTCAACGTTGCCATGATAACAATATGTGTTGTCTTTGTTGCCGTTTTCTTTTTCATACGGGTGTTTGTCAAGCTTACAATCAGCCGCAAGATTTTAGTAGAAGATTGTAAGTTGGAATTTGACCGAAAATACGCAGCTAACAAATCAGGGACATGTGTAGCATCATTTGTACGACTCCCGTCAGACTATTGTTCACCATTAACTTTATAGATTCTAATCATCGCCTACTGTACTACCGTCTTGATAAGTATGACACCCCTGCATTCTTTGGCGTTGCTAACGAAATCAGTGGCTAGATATGGCGCAGGATATCATGCATGGGAGATTCGAACACTTGAATACTACAACTGGCTCAAGGTACGACTCCATCTAAACGACATTCACATCTAACAAATCCAGTGGTTCTACGCCAGCACCGTCATCTATAACCCAGCCGCATTCTTCACCAAAGCAACCATTCTCCTTCTCATGGCACGAGTCTTTGCTGTCGAACCACGCGTGGCAAAAGGCATTCGGATATTCATATGGGCTCTTCTTGCCGCCTACATCCCGATCCAAGTAGTGAGAATCTACAACTGCGATCCAATACGAACGTGGTGGGATCCAACCGTCAGGGATGCGCGTTGCCTCAACCAGCGAAAGATCTTTTTCTCCAGTATATCTCTGTCGATTGTCACCGATCTCCTCATTCTCATTGTTCCGATACCGTTGACCTGGCACCTCAGAATGCCAATACGGAAGAAGGTCAAGATCGTCTTACTTCTTGGGGCAGGGGGAGTGGCTACTGGGTTGACAATCTATCGGATGACCTTGGCAGTGGCTTTTTTGGAATCTGAAGATATTACTGTCGATTTCACTCCTATCGACATTCTCACGTATGTTAACAACAAATGTGTATGACCCGTCTAACTCTTACAGAGCCCTCGAAATCACTATTGGTTTTGTCTGCGCTTGTCTTCCCTCACTCAACCTCTTGATCGAGCACCATATCCGCAGACGACGCCGCGAAAGACGCCCAAGTTGGCCACGTGAACGAAAAGCACACAGTTCTACAATGAAACGACATTTCCGATGGGTCAGCTCTACAACAGTTCCATCAGCAAAGCCTCCTTCTCAACATCCAGTGAATCGAACTTCTGATGGAATGATTGATTTAGATGTCGAAATGGCCATGCTTACAGGGCAGCCTGTACGACTACAGTCACAGAGAAGAGTTAGCGAAGATTCTCTTGGTTTGCGGCCCTTGGAACAAAGACTAAACTCTGGAGATGGACGACGAGATGGATGGTTGTCACGGGATGAGGATGATCGCGATGAGCTTAAAGACGCCAAGTTTATTATGAAGATGGTGGAGGGTTCAAGAGCACGGGCAGAAGAGGGGGCAAAAGAGTCTTGGTGTCCAGTTTGGGACGGACCAAGAGATCCATTGGCAAGTCAAACAAGTTGGAAGTATAGTATACGGTCTCATTGATAGAGCATTACAGGAGTTGCATAGCATGGATAATTGGTTAATCAAATGTTATTGGTCCTTGAACGATTTCCCAGTGATACGAGATCTATAAGCTGAGCTGAATAAGGTAATTCGTAAGATCTCCGGATCGACGGGTGGGTTATGGAGAAGTAGCCGTGATTTTGTGAGTCGCTGACTCCTGTCGATCCGGATCTTATCCTGGCCATTAATCAATTCTTAGAAGAAAGATACTATTCAGTGATAAATTATGGCTATCCTGGCTTGTAAATCTAGACTATTATCCAACGTCGACAACCTCAACGTTAGTTTCTTACAGACTCAGCAACGTTTGTTCCTACACCCTACATGCCGTTATAGCCGTGTATCCCTTTATTCTCCATCTTCCGAGTCTGAACGTTAGATCGAGTGGATATCTCCACAGACTGCGCTTCCACAATGACGGCATTTTGAATCCTGAATATCATAGCTTTTATCCACTACCAAGTTTCGACTTGAATTTATGAGTAATTCTGGGGCATTCTCGCTCGAAGGATTCAGTGGAATGTATAGCATCAAAGACCGAATGTCACAAATGGGTTGTCGTTCATGATATCATGGTAAGGAGTAGGACTCATGAGTCGGCCGCGGTAATCTAAAGAGGTGAATTACTAGCAATGCTCAGATATAAATACTAGGAGCAGCCCTCAGAAACTCAACAGCAGCCTCTTCAACAACAGCCTCCTCAACTCTCACATCCCACTCAAATTCAAACCCAACTTCAACCATGGTCTCTCTACGCAACGGTCTTATCAGCCTCGCGGCTCTCTCCTTCACCTCAACTGCCTTTGCCGAACGTCTCAGGGCTGTTTGGTCTGCCGGTCACTTTTCCACCATCTCAGGACCAGGCACAAGCAACCAACACGGCCACTCCAACAACTTTGAAGTCATCGCCAACGATGGCACCGCTGTCTACAGTGAGAGCTACCCCGGTGGATACTCGCCTTGCAGATACACAGACGGAGGTCACGAATTTGCCATCATGGGAAGATGCTTGAGCGATCCTATCAAGTTTCACTGCAAGTCTAACTTGGGTGGTAACCCCGAGACTTGCGAGGTCAGGGACAATGCTGGAAATGCCCTTGGATCGGGTGAAGGAAAGACGGATACGGAGTTTATTGGTATTGCTATTGGTCAGGATGCCACCTGTGTTGTTGAATTTGAGATTGATGGTGTCTGTCCTCCTGCTGGCGATGAGGATAACAACCTAGAGGTTGTCTAAGTGGTGTCCTGGATATCAAACTTGTTGTTTAGACGATTGTTGTACTATTAGAATAATCTTAGTCTTGACTATCGATGTACATTGACAATTCCCCGAATCCTTCAGGTGAAGTCTGCGGGGATGGATATAAGACGGAAATGCTATGCGAGATGATGCATTCGAGTCATTTGCATGCATTTGCATACATTTGCATACAACAAATATAATTCTATCGACAAATACAGGCACATAGAAACAATGCTCACGGATATACCTCATTGACCTCCGAAACTCGGCCCAAGAGGTTACATAACATCGGGCTCCGAAAGTGGAGGGTTAGCCCGCAGTGGGGTCCGTATCTTGACCGAGTATGACTCCTAGATGATTTCTCTCTGAGCAACTTTCTAACCACCAACAATTCAACCAGATTTCACTCGGCATCTTCAACATGGCCTACGATCATATCCTCACCCTGTCGTGCCCCGACAAGTCCGGCATCGTCTACGCCGTGACTGGCATCTTTGCCGCCAACAAGCACAACATTCTTGACCTTCAACAGTTCTCCGATCCCGTCTCCGAGCGCTTCTTTATGCGCGTTCACTTTGGACCTACCGAGACCGAGTCCACCGAGCACCTCGTCGAGGCTTTTGATAAGCTTGCTTCTGAGTACAGCATGGACTACGATATCCGACCTGTTGCCCGAAAGACCCGCGTCCTCATCATGGTCTCCAAGATCGGCCACTGCCTCAACGACCTTCTCTTCCGTATGAAGACTGGCCAACTGCGTGTCGAAGTTCCCGTTATCGTCTCCAACCATCCCGACTACGCTCCTCTCGCCCAGAGCTACGGTATCGAGTTCCACCATCTCCCCGTTACAAAGGATACAAAGGCCCAGCAAGAGTCGCAGATTCTCGATCTCGTCAAGCAGCACAACATTGAGCTTGTTGTTCTTGCGCGATACATGCAGGTTCTCTCACCGACTCTGTGCGAGGCCATGTCTGGACGTATCATCAACATCCACCACAGTTTCCTGCCCTCCTTCAAGGGTGCCAAGCCTTACCACCAGGCTTATGAGCGTGGCGTCAAGATTATCGGTGCTACTGCGCACTTTGTCACTGCTGACCTTGACGAGGGTCCTATTATTGAGCAGCGAGTGGCTCGTGTTGATCACAGCATGAACCCCAAGGAGTTGTCTGAGGAGGGATCCAATGTTGAGAGTCAGGTGCTTGCTGCTGCTGTGCGGTGGTATGCTGAGAGGAGGCTGTTCCTCAATGGTCACAAGACTGTTGTTTTTAACTAGATAGCGATGGCGTATAAAAGTGATTTCCTTCAATATGTGCCCGTGTAATGGCTGTTCTCGCTCTTCAACGACTTCTGTTTCTTCCACATGGAACCAGCTGTATGAGGACTGTTGTCACTAAAATTTTCATCCAATCCCCGAATAGCTCAGCTGGAAGAGCGTTCGGCTGTAACTGTTAACTGACACCGAAAGGTCACTTGTTCGATCCAGGTTTCGGGGATTCTTTTTGCCTTTTTGTCCTTTGCTTCAATTATCGCCAAGCCTGGACTCGAAAAAAGCGGCACGAGCGCTAAATGCATGGCCAAAGCATGGATCCAGAGATGTAATGGCCCTCGGGATACAGGAAAATACAAGACCTATAATTCCTGGCCAGAATAATTATAAAGCTTCAGCGTAATTGAGACCAGCACTTTGTTTAGCACTCTACTATATAGCGACAGAGTTATAAGGATTGCCTCTTACTCCGAATAAGTTCCAAATAGCGATGGCTTGTGAGATTTAGTATTAATACAGTTGGTTCCATCACAGGTGCAAAAAGACATAGGTCAACTGATTTGATAGAAGCCAAAAAATAAGTTCCCCGAAACCTGGATCGAACAAGTGACCTTTCGGTGAGATGCATCAACAATTACAGCCGAACGCTCTTCCAGCTGAGCTATTCGGGGAAGTCTCCGAAACCGGAGGAATAGCCATAGGACTTGGTTGAGTGAGTGGGAGTGTATTCTGTCTTATATCAATAATGCTCTAACCTCGACTACACTGGGTGACTGTGTCTGTAACTTTGCACGCCTCTCAAGGCAAGACGCATACGATACTAAGCAAATATTAACCCATGTTCTTTTATTATATATACACCTTGCCTTCAATAGATATGCTCAATCGCATAATGACGGGCGGGAGAACAGCATTGGTATACTGTTGATTGGTGTGCACATGCAAACATAGAACGTTGTCAAAGCAATGAGCATATACAACACAGTAACTAACAATTGGTACAAAGGGCAGGACAGCAGCGCAAATATCAAGTCTCTGGGTAGTACATTAACAATCACATTCCAGGTCAATCGTAGTGCGCATGGCCCGACGTACCTTCCTCCGTGAATTAAGCTTATCTTCAGCCCTACATCACGATACAGCCTTACAAGGCGATGTCCAAGATAGGCAATTACCTCATTGGGCTAAGAAACGTGAATGCGAGTTAATGGTACATCTTTGGTGCGTTTGGTCTTGGTCGGAGTTTGCAAAAGCTCTGCTCTGCTGCTCTGCTGGTCGGGTGGAACTCAGGCAAGTTTTGATCTAGGCTGAGGATACAGGCGCATGACTGTTGGCCTATTCATTCACCCAGCAGGGGATTAGAAACGTCTCATAGCTTTGTATCAAGCAATATCGGGTCTGATGGTTAGGCGCGCGGCAGTATGCGACTATGCGTCCTCATAAATGGCCATGGCCTGAAACTCATGACTCTTGTACTGCTGCAGGTTTACGCGAATAGGCCGTGTTTCACATGTAAACTTAAAATGATGTGACAACTCAGTCATGAAAGATCAGCTGCCTCCCGATATAGATCCCAACTCAATGAGACGAGCACGCCAACCGGATTACCGGCGATGGCCTCCTGCAGGCCGTTAACATTTGAAACAAGCAGGAATCTGCAGCAATGCCTCAGCTGAAAGACTCAGTATTTTGATTGGCACGGATAGGTTCTTGGTTGCATCTAACCGCCAGCATAGTGGCGCAAGAACTGACATGGGTGAACCAACAGCCGTATGGATACCCTCAAATAGGGACTTTCCCTACGAGGTTGAGTCATTTCTACACTTCAATTTTCACATTGAACCACCAAAACTTCACAAACCAGATATGGCTGCTATCCACGCCGACGTTCCAATTCCTTCTACGGAAGCAAACGGGTTCTTGGAAGATTCAACTACCACTTCACCCAGTTTCAACAGACTCCGTACCCCATCAGTTTCTGTAACTCCTCCTACCCGAGTTGAATCTCAGGGTGGAATCACCACCGGTGTTGGAAACATCCGTCTCTCTGACGCTAATGCCTTTGAGAATCTGTCTGACTTGGCTGAAGCTATTGACCTTCCAAGGCAAAATGCGGCAACCCTGTCCCCAGAACCAAGTCGCTCGACTGGTACACCCAGGGCCAGGAGACGCCGTTCAAGCAGCGGAGTTAAACAGTCACACAATGTCGCAGACGAGGAACTCCCTGAGGATATTTTCCACTCTCCCGAGTTTCAGCAAGCCTTTCGGGATGCAAAGCAGCTCATGTCCAATGTTGAGCGTACCTTGGGAAGTTCCTCTCTTCACAACGATCCCGATTCAACCATGAGAAAGCTTCATCAGGAGGCGCGCACGCTTGCTGACTTTGAATACCCTGCAACTCGTACCGTGGGGTTTGTGGGCGACTCTGGAGTTGGTAAGTGCTGTTTCGTCTAGGCATTCCTTGCTGACAGAACCAGGGAAAAGTAGTTTGCTCAATTCGCTCCTCGACACAAAAGGGCTGGCAAGGACTGTAAGTACCTCATATATGCTCTGAATGACTACTCACACAAGCAGAGCAACAATGGCGAGGCTTGTACATGCGTCGTGACTGAGTACCATTATCACAACCGGGACAACTTTGACATCAAAGTCAATTTGTTCACCATGGACGAGATACGAGATCAGCTCGCACGGATGCTTCAAGCTTATCGTAACTTTGAACTCCACAAGGATGAGGTTGATGCAGCTGAGAGAAGTGACATGGAGGCAAATGCCAAACTGTCCAAGGATACGTTTCATGCCATGTTTCGGGGGCGATTAAACAATGAAACCTTCTTGGTCAGCAGTCCAGAAAATGAGGTTCTCGAAAGATTGGTTCAGTGGGCTGCTGAAGCAATGCCTTCCCCTCTGAGAACTTGCTATACCGGACTTTCAGACCAAGCTTGTTCTACTACATTAGAGGGGCTTTCATCAGAGCCACCATCCCGCGATCAACCAGCGATATGGCCCTACATCAGGAACATCAAGTAGGTCCCCCACTGTCAATGTCTGACTGTCTAACACTGCTAGGGTCTTTTTGAATGCACACATTCTCAGTCGGGGGCTGATTCTTGTAGACCTACCAGGTCTTCGGGATCTCAACTCTGCTCGAAGAATGATTACTGAGCGTTACCTCCTGGAGTGTAACGAGATTTTCGCTATTTGCAACATTGGGCGTGCAGTGACCGATGAAGGTGTGAGTCAAGTGTTTGAACTGGCTGCACGTGCGCGGCTGTCAAATGTTGGCATAATATGCACTCGTTCTGATGTAAGTACTACCTCAATGGGTTTATATCTGCTAACCTGGTAGGACATCAATCCTGAAGAGGCAATCAGAGACTGGCCAGGCGAGAGAGCAAGACGTATCGAGCGGTCTTTGGATGCTATAGAGAGCGCTACTACGGATGTCAACGAGTTACAACAAGAGATTGACGGTTACGACGGAGACGACTTGTCTGATGAAGAAAGACAAGAGCGAGATGATTGCATTCGGGAGTTGAGTCAAGCTAGGTAGGCATGCTTTCTGACTGGTTACTGTTTACTGACTTTCCAGAACCCGTAAGAAGAATCACGAATTCGAGTAAGTTCAATCTGTGACTTGTACAGCAGGAATCGCCTCTGAGGTAGAGTACATCTTCACAGACTGACTGTTACAGACTACAGAATTACCTGGTCAAGACTCGCAATGAGGTCGTTACAACACAGCTGAGTACCACATATGACGGCCGTGTAACAGATTCCATCATATTCTGTGTAAGCAATGCAATCTACTGGAAACATAGGTCTGAATCCAGGACGGAGGCGAGGCGGTTTCTCGACTTGAGTGGCATACTGCAAGTCAGAAAGCACTGCATATCAATTGTCGCAAACAGTCAACGCCGAATTGCTACACGGTATATGAAGAACGAAATTCCTGCATTGCTGGCCGACATTGAACTGTGGGTTCAGTCTGGAGCACGCACTGCAACTGAAGAACGCCGCGAGGCACTCTGTCAAAGCCTTGATAATATTGAGAGTCTTTTGAGGAGGGTACGAGACCGCAATTGAATCAAGTTCGAAACTAACCAGAACAGAACTTGACATCCAACACCTTCAACCGTATAGCGAGAGGATACACTGAGGACTTTGCGCAATATGTCTACAACAGTGAGTCGCTCTGCATCTTACGAACGACGCTGACTTTTAGACCGTCGTGTACCCGCATGGACCAGGTCAGCTTTGAGCGCGAGTCGAGAATGGGCAGGGGTAAGTGTTGGCGAACTTGGAAGATCAAGACTAACGGTCGCAGTGGCATCATTGTAAGTTCATCGCCAGTGATATGACCAAGCTAATGATTAGCGACCTATTCTACTTTTTGCAATCATTACGGATCGCATTGCACACCTGCTGCTGGGTCACACGATTGGAACGAAGAAGCTATTGCTGGAATGCTTCAGGATCTGGAGAGGCGATGGGGAGAGTTGTGTGCTGGGCTCCAACAACGTCGAACCGACATGTTGAACCAGATCATCACCACAACTGATACAGCCATTGCGCAAATTGGTAAGAGACCCGTGGCTTCTTGGTGAAATACTGACAAGAGAAGAGCTGGAACACGACCACGATGCCAGAGTTCCTCTGATGCAGGCTCTAAACAATAGACAGCAGTTGTTGTTGAATGCGGTCGAGCAGGTAGACGAGCATTTTGAGAACGATTTGAGGTGAGTAGCCGCTTTACAATAGACATCGCTAACAAGCATAGACTGCTTCGCATCGAGTCCCTTTCTGGTCTTCGAACTTCTCTATTCGGACGAGCGATGGAACCATTCTATAACAGATGCATTGATGAATACGGTATGTGAATCGTTCAATAAAGGCATAACTAATTGTTGCAGGTTCTGGAAGCCACGCTCGTCGAAAGGCAATCATCAAAGAAGCTTTGAGTAGTGAAGATCTCTTCAGCACCCTCATGAGAAATTTCAGAAACAACTTTAGGACCAAGGCTGAGAATGTCCAAGGAGGAATACGTCGAGCAACGGCAGAGTATCTGGATGGTGTGCAGGGGTCGTTTGACTCTGTACGAAGCGAAAACGTGGCACGAGAGAGCGAGCAGGATCCGGACTTTCGACTGAGGGTGGACGAAGTGGTCAAAGTAGGGATGGATACGATGCAGAGGGTTCATAGGTCCATTGAGTAGCTATCAAGCTGTTTTGTTGTTTGCCCTGCAGAACTCGCGTACAGTCAGCCATCAATTCACATCAAGAAACGCGCTTACACCGATAGCCTAATGTGTCGAGGCCCCCAAACGCAGTCAAATACCAGATGGTCACTTCACGTTGTGTTGTCTAGCAGCGGATCAGCTTTAATAGATAGCTCAATCTATATCTTCAAGTGGTAGCGGTTTGTTCAACTTATTTTACCTCGCATTTCCTGTTTAGGAAGCGGGGTCGTAATAAGAAGGCGTTGACATCACCCTTTTACACCCTCGGATAACATCAATATTTAAGAGTGTTTGTTCTTTACATACTGAAAAATCATCACCATTTTCTGTATAACCGAAATGGCTTCTCTCAAAGCAATCACTCTTCGGCGCGCTTCGGTGCTTAGCAAACCATTCGTGTCTAGACAGTCTACCTTGATGCTTCAAAGAAACATATCGACTCGAGACATGATGGCCAATGACCTAGGAAGGCTCAAAGTTAATCAATCACGTATGATGGATACTTTGCACCATACATGTGCCTGGGGAACTGGGCTCAAATGGGGAGAGTGAGTATAGCCTCCATATACCATCAAGTCTAACGGGAATAGTAAACCGACCGACACGGGAATGTCACGCCTGGCACTCTCCGACACCGACAAAACTGTTAGGGATTGGTTTGTCGAAACCACAAAGTCTTTGGGATGCAACGTGACTGTCGACTCTATGGGAAACATCTTTGCAATTCGACCTGGTCGTAAAGATGGACCTCCGACTCTTGCGGGGTCTCACTTGGACACTCAACCCACAGGAGGTCGATACGACGGAATTCTAGGTGTTCAAGCAGGTATTGAGATGCTCAAGATCCTCCAAGAGCACAATGTCGAGACGGAGTACCCTGTTGGTGTGGTAAACTGGACCAAGTAAGTTGCCAAGTCACAAACAAACATCTGACTGACTCTTCAGTGAGGAGGGCGCGCGGTTCCCTATCAGTATGGTGGCATCCGGCGTCTGGGCTGAGTCAATCCCTCTAGAACGAGCTCACAATACGAAAGAGGTTTCTGGAGACGCGACAATCAAGTCTGAGCTGGAAAGAATCGGCTACCTTGGTGATACAGCCGCCAGTTACAAGGCCACTCCGATCGGGGCTCACTTTGAGCTTCACATTGAACAGGGACCGATTCTAGAGAGAGCACAAAAGAAGATTGGTGTTGTTCAAGGCGTACAAGCGTACAAATGGTTTACCATTGACATTGCTGGACGAGGTACGTGTTCTTGAGTTGTTCAGCCTGCGACTAACGGTTTAGATGCACACACTGGCTCGACTCCATTTGCCGACCGGGCGGATGCTCTTCTTCTGGCCGCCCGACTCATCACTCATTCGCATCGTTTGGCTACGAAACACAATGCCCTCGCGTCTACTGGCATCCTCAACCTCACTCCCGGAAGCACCAACACGATTCCTGGCCACGTCAGCTTTAGTCTCGACATTCGATCTCCTTCTGATGAAACTGTTGAGAATCTTGAAAAGAATCTGAGGCACGATTTTGAGCTGTTGGCCCAAGGAACAGACGTCGACGGGCTGCTGGCTGGTTCAACTCCAGGCTTGCCTCTTACTCTCAACTGGCGAACCGACACGGTTTCAACAGCAACTAAATTCCACCCCGACTGTATTCAGGCTGTCAGAGAATCTGCCGAGTCCATTGTTGGAAAAGACGGCATGGCTGATATCTCGAGCGGTGCTGGCCATGATAGTGTATACACCAGCAAGCATTGCCCTACGACCATGATCTTTATCCCCTGCAAAGGAGGCGTCAGTCACAACCCAGAAGAATACTCGACACCTGAGGAGTGCGCGATTGGTGCACAAGTTTTATGCCAGGCGATTGTGCGATATGACCAGAAGAGACAGAAATGATTGTAGCTAGTTTAAATATATGATTTGAGAAGGAATATTTGATAATCCACGTCTATAAGTATCCTAAAATCTACCAAGCTTGTATATTATTATGCATGTCCTTGGTATTTATCCGACGGAAAAACTCAAGTCAACCCCACCTCCACATCAAGATCGTGGCCACAGCATTCCTCCATCATCATACCCCGCGACATCAGAGTCGCATTCATCGCCATGGTTCTTCAAGATCTCGGCCGTCGCATCAATGCGGCGGTCACAAACCTTACACGAGAGCAGAATCTCGATGAAAAGGTACGCCTTACACCCTCTTGTCGGCTCACCCTTGTCGGCTCTGCTAACAGCCTTAGGCCTTTGATGGCATGCTCAAGGAGATTTGCGCCGCCCTACTCGAAGCCGATGTCAACGTGCGCCTCGTCGGACAACTACGAAAGTCCATCAAATCGACAGTAAACTTTAAAGAACTCCCTCCCGCCGTGAACAAGAAGCGCCTCATCCAGAAAGCCGTCTTTGATGAGCTTGTCAAACTCGTCGACCCCCACGCCGAACCGTTCCGACCGAAGAAGGGCAAGAGCAATGTCATCATGTTTGTTGGTCTGCAGGGTGCAGGAAAGACTACAACATGTACAAAGCTGGCGCGACACTACCAGTCAAGAGGTTTCAAGGCTTGTCTGGTGTGCGCGGATACCTTTCGAGCCGGTGCTTTTGATCAGCTGAAGCAGAACGCTACAAAGGCAAAGATCCCGTACTATGGTTCCCTCACAGAGACCGATCCCGCAGAGGTTGCCCGTGCCGGTGTTGAGCAGTTCAAAAAGGACAGATTCGAGGTCATCATCGTCGATACATCAGGTCGCCACCGACAAGAGTCTGCTCTGTTCCAGGAAATGGTCGACATTCAAGAAGCCATCAAACCCGACGAAACCATCATGGTCCTGGACGCTTCAATTGGTCAACAAGCAGAGTCACAAGCCAAGGCATTCAAGGAGGCAGCGGATTTCGGAGCCATCATCATCACCAAGACCGACGGCCACGCACACGGTGGTGGTGCCATTTCCGCCGTCGCAGCAACACATACACCAATTGTGTTTATCGGTACTGGTGAACACATGATGGATTTCGAAAAGTTTGCTCCTCAGCAGTTTGTGCAGAAGCTTTTGGGTATGGGCGATATGGCTGGATTGATGGAGCACGTTCAGAGCCTCAACCTCAACCAAAAAGACACCATCAAGCACATCCAAGAGGGTATCTTTACTGTGCGCGACCTACGAGATCAGCTGTCCAACATCATGAAGATGGGTCCTCTATCAAAAATGGCCGGCATGATTCCTGGCATGAGCAACATGATGCAGGGCATGGACGATGAGGAGGGAGGCGCCAAACTGAAGAGAATGATCTACATCTGCGACTCTATGACCGACAAAGAACTCGACTCTGACGGCAAGATTCTCATCGACCAACCGACCCGAATGACACGAATCGCCCGAGGTTCAGGAACATCAGTCCGAGAAGTAGAGGATCTCCTCACTCAGCAGCGAATGATGGCTGGCATGGCAAAGAAGATGGGCGGTAACATGAAGAACATGCAGAGGGCGCAACAAGCCATGGGCGGCGGCAACAAGGCACAGCAACTCGCAGCGATGCAGAAGCGATTACAGAGTATGGGAGGAGCTGGCGGTGCAGGAGGTATGCCTGACATGGGCAGTCTGATGAAGATGCTTGGAGGAGGTGGAGGTGGTGGAATGCCTGGAGGTATGGACATGCAAGCTATGATGCGACAGATGGGTATGGGTGGTGGTGGTATGCCAGGAATGCCTGGAGGAGGACGCGGAAGAAGATAATTATGAGGATGGCGTTGCATGGGCTGGCGTTACCCTTCACCTCAGCACTTCTTCACCCTTGTATTACACGGCGAAAACTCAAAGACACGGTATTAAAGAACGATCCTACGTATCTTTCTTATTTCTAAACGAAACATGATTTACCTGGATCAAATGTCGCATACCATCCTGGCCTTTCTTCACGCTCCGATTGCGCATCTTGAGCGTGCCTACCATCGACTTTAGCAAGACGTGAGTTCCATATCTACCTAAACACTAACACTGACCATCTTCCAGGTCTGGCCGCCACTTCTACCTATGAATAGCCTTAGTATTTACCTTTTTTTTTATTAAGACTCTTAATTTAAATAGCTATACTTACAATCTGGTATTTCGGGACATCCCTTATGTTTATATTGCTAAGATGTCTATTTTAGATTGCTTACCTTATTATGTCCTTAGTGTCTGAAGAAGAGATTTGCGCCATCTATGGCCGAATTGAAGGCCGTGAAGCTGATATCCGCTCCCTCTAAATCGAAAACTATCGCAGTTATCACTTTATATAGGAATGATGTACTTGGGTGGAAACTTTATATAATTCAATTGTGCTATCAATGAACTGAGATAGTGCGTCTCATGCAGGAAGCGACAAAATGCTTCGACCTGTCTCCTCAACGACAATGTCTTGGATAACCTTGAGAAGTGTCCAGAACTTCAAGGCCTCTTCCTTCTCTTCCAGATCGCGCTTGAGATCCGCTGCAAGGCTACGGAGCTCATCAAGCTTGTCATTCCACTGATAGTCCTGTGGTAATAGGGACAGCTCCTTCTGGCAGAACTCCATTGTCTCCTGGATATCTACCATCTCGCCACGGACCTTGTCAAGAGTGTCAATAAAATCTTGACGTTTCTTGAGCTCCCGGATCGTATCTTCCAGGTTATCAACTATCACAGCCGTTTCAAACATGATGTACTCAATGTTTGTCTTGATGGCATCGCCGGAGGTGACGGTATTGGGCCCGGTCCCGCCAGCCTCGGTCGCGTTGAACCCATATTGGTATACCAGGGAGCCGGCCAACGTTGCGATCAGCTGTTCAGCGACTGGCAGCTGAGTGGGCTTCCAGGTGCGTAGGACGACCTTGACATGGACGTCAACAGGTAGACCACGGCTCCTGAGGATCGAAATGGTGATCCCGAGGGGCTTGTTCATACCCTTAAGGTGCTTCTGGGTGTACCTATTCATACGGACTTCCAGATTACTGGAACAGCCGACATAGAGGGGGCTCTGCTTGATCCGAACCTTCTCGGATGGATCAAGAGTTGTATCGCACATACTCTCGTACGTACTCACGAGAGCCTCCATGCTGGGGACCTCTTCATCTTTGGTAATGAAGATTGGGGGGCTTAGATTCGACAGCGTAGCGGCACTCCCTGAGTGACTGTCGACACGTTTCATCCTCTGGATCGCTGCCACCTCATCGATCGGGAGACCTTGCATGTAGGTAGCTTTACCTGCAGCAACCTCCTTGCGGTGCTTGGAATGAGCCTTGTAGCCCTTGATGTATTGTTTGAGGTCTTTGACCAGAATCTTGATCTCCTCAATGTTGAGGAAATGGCCTCGACAATTATGTCGACTTAGTGCGACGACATAGACCCCAGGGATTGCCTCGGGATCTATTATCTTCTTTTCGGGGACCGAGTACCACTTGATAGTTCTTTTGTGATCATCGTAGGCAACTGTGCCCTTGACGATGCTCTCGACGACGCCCGTCGGCATACTATGGAGTAGCTCGCACATGGGCCAGTTGTTGCCGCGACGCAGGGCGTTGACGGTCTCAACAACACTGAATTTGTTGTCCTTGAAGACCTGATTGCTCTCGAGATCTTCTGCCAGCTCGAAAAGCTGCAGATACAGACCGTAGAGGGATTGAGACCTTGTAATGAGGTCGATCAATTTCATCTGGTCTTCGCCACCAGGCATGGGCATATCCGCGCTTCTTTTAGCGGGAGGGGGGATGCTGGGTTCGCCTTGGGACGCAGATTCCGAGCTCATTTTGAAAATTTGGTATTTCAACGTCGAGAAAATTGTATGATGTGAAGTCGGGGAGCTATGGTCACTGAGTATGACGGGAGTCGAGGCAAGAGCCCTGAGGTGACTGCAGGACTGCCTCAGGCTCTACCCCTGAGACGTCGTGAAATGGATCCTACCACCGACAAGCAAAAAGAAACCAATATCACCTGGTGAGTTCCATAGTTAGGTATGATTAGGTAGGAGATTGAAGAGAGCATCAGACAGTATCACAAGCGCTGCCAAGAAGCGACTGAGAGGTTTGGGGGTAAAATGCAAAATTATTCAGGTAACAAAGAATGCAACAGACGTTACCTGTGACGAACTCAACTGTTTGTAACATTTTTGTCGGTTTGCAATTGATATACACTATCTATAATTTCTTCCAATTCTCTTCTGAAACAAACACCAACTCTTGCCAGGAATCTGCATGCTGGCTTACAAGCTTTAGGTCCATCTTCTGATCAGGCTACTCGCTGGAGGCGTGAAAGACGGCTTTGGATTGCTAAAAGACAACGCTGCCATAACTTCGGTCATTCGATGACCTAAAAGTGAGCGCTACATCGTACTGACAGATTTTGCTGAATAAACTTGCACATTCGGCACTGGTTAGCCTCAACGTTTTGGTCTCTTCCGTAGGTATTGAACTTTACATTGTGAAGCATGAACAAGTCCTTGGTCCCTGATAGGTAAGCATCTGGTGAAAATTCCATCTGCACAGACTCATAGCTAACTCCAAAACCGTTAGAAGATGAGCCGCCGTCTAAGAGAAGTCCGACTTCCTGAATCGCAAGAATCCAAGGGGCTTACTGACGGTCTCCCGCACAATTAGATCAAAGTGTCTGGCTCAGGCTACATCCGCCGGGTTCTATTACGTTAAAAAGGTACCTAATACACGCATATCTAGCAATATTAATCTATTTCTGTACACTGTGTATTCATCTGTAATCATATAGTGTACATTCTGACTGCCAGGTTGAGGGGGTCGGCCTCAGTAGGATCAGGAGCAGCTAGTTCATCATGGTGCGTGTATGTATTTCGGGGCTTTTGGATGCCAGACACAGGAGATGATGCCTATAGAAGAAAAGAGGGACGGATTGGGATGAAAGAAATGCAGATTGTGGCGGCTGGCACTGCCACTGACAGCTTGTTCACGTTTTGCACATAAAGCAACGAGCTTCTGTTTTCATCTCGCATCCACCTCACAAAACAGTGATCTTCTCCTTTTCCTCTCACATCTCACACAAACAGTGATCTTCTTTTTCAACATCTATTCCACTATCCACAGTGTCTTAGCATTCGAAACACTCGACGTTAAGACAAGGCGGTTATGCCCTGGGCGGGAGAGGTAACCTGAACATTCGGCTCGGGGAAGGCAGTGTACGAATAGCCTACCAGGTTAGAAATAAAGTGTTTGGGGCATCAATCTGTTTATACTTGAACAATGCTCATGTCGTGATGAACTACAATGGCCCATGGACAAAGACTCGTTCACTTCTCGCAGCCACCCAAGGTCTTGAGAAGTAACCAGGTCCCTGGGTCCAGCCGACACAATCTTCGTCCCGCATTATCTCTAACTTCAGCTAATCATGTTAGTAACTGTACTGAGTAGTTTTCATTACACTTGAAATAGTTCTGTCAATGCCTCCAAATATTATGTATTATTGTCTTAGTAGTACCACCCTCTTGTCCATCCTCCAGCATTCATTTGCCATGTACATGCTCCAACCAAGATATCAAGACCAGGAACTTGGAATTTACACCCCGAGACACCCATTGGCGAAGCTAGGCGTGAGAAATGTAGAATGTTGCTTGAGGATTGCGTGGACCTCTGCAACTCACTGGCCGTGGAATTTGCCCCTGGTATCTGCCATCTTGTCCCAAAGGTCAAAGTTGTCCTCCCTCTCCTTTTAGTGAAGTTCAGACTCTGGTACAGAGCCTTTCAAGTACTGGGCTATTCGGAGGGAGCGGCGGATCTTCAAATGATCAGCCAGAGTCAGGCTGCTTCCTTTGCAGGCGTTATCCGCCCAGAAGAAGACGTCTTGCCAGAGGAGCAGCAGGCTCTCCCGAACGCGGTCGTCGTCGCACATGGCCTTGGACTGCAGACCGACGACCAGACTGAAGTTTCCCTGCAAAGACTGAGCCCAAGAGATAGCCAGACTGGGTTGGATGATCTTATTGTGCATAAGATCGAAGAGGCTGCCATTCTCACCATAGATAAGACCATGGAAGTCAAGCCATGGTGGCAAGGCAATTTCGAATGGACCGCAAAGAGGTCCGCGCATCGGCTTGCCAGGGAAGAATTCCTGCCAAAGCTTCTGGCGTGTATCGAAGTCAAGGACCTCGGGGCGTGGAAGGGGCTCACCAGCCATGGCCTTGTAGGCAGGACGGGCCGGAAGTATAGGGGCCGAGCCGATGATGGAGGAGCCATTGGACTCCGTTTCATCGGCCCAGTCGCCGGCCTTGGGGGGTTTAGCCGTCGTCGACTTGACATGGCTGGAGTCCATGCTCGTCGTCTCAGCGTCAGGCCAGCGGTCGATAGCCATCATTCTGGCGGCCTTCTTTTTGGGAACAGGCCCAGACTGTTCAACTGTGGCATGCACAACAGGAACCTGTTGAGCAGTGGCCTTTTCGGCGGCGGCTTTCTCAGCGGATTTCTTCTCAGCAGCAGCAGCAGCATCAGCCTCAGCCATTGCAACTGACTCTGCCAGGTAATCCCTGTTCCTTTTCACGCCAGCAAGGCTCTTGGCCAGCTGCTCAGCAGTGAGCTTCCGCGGACCACGAGTCTGTTGAGGCCTTTCGGTCTCCTTCTTGTGGCCATCCTGCTGCGCGGGAGCAGGCTTGGAACCACATCCCCAAGTGCCCTTGGGGCCTTGCTGCTTAACACCGGAGCCGCTTGCCTGAGGGGCGTTTTGAGTCTGCGGCTGGGGAGCAGGCTTGGGGGTATTACCCCGGGGATTCTTGAGGCTCTGCTGCCTAGCAGCAAGGGCATCGGGCTTCTTGGTAGAAGCAGGGGCAGCGGGCTTTGTAGAAGTAAGAGCACCGGGCTTCCCGGTACGAGCAACTGCCTTGCCCTTATCGACAGGTTTTGGGTGCTCTCGCACCCACTCCGCGAAGTAGAGAGAGTGACCTTCGGACAGGTCGTGAGGATCGGGGTACTGCGCCCAAGGCCATTCACCCACCTTCTTCTCAATGCCGAGGTCTAGGGCTAATACAAGGTTAGTAACTGTGCTGAGTATCTGTGGTTATCCTTACAGTAGTTGTGCCAAGCGGCAGCATCTGCCTCGTACTCGAAGTACCTCTGGCTCAACTTCGTGTGGCCGTTGGCCGCCGCCCACAGGGCATTAGCTCTCCGCCCTTCTTCCAGGGCTCTGTCCATTTCTTCGTCCTTATACTCGCCATAATAAGAGAATAAAGCCTTAATAAAGGCATGGCGGGCTCCCAGGTTGAGGGGGTCGGTCCCAGTAGGGTCAGGAGCAGCTGGTTGGTTCGTCATGGTGTGCGTGTGTATGTTTTTATTTGAGAGTTTGTAGATGCTAGAAAGAGGAGTTAATAGTTGTAAAAAAATAAAAAAGAGGGGAAGAAAAAGTACGGTGCGATAAATTGCGTTGAAAGAAATGCAGCTTGTGAGCGGCTGGCACTGCCATTGGCAGTTTGTTCAGGTTTTGCACACAAAGCAACGAGCTTCTGCTTTTTCCCTCGTCATCCCACAAATTCGCGAGCTTTTATTCTTTCAAAGTACATTCCTCTATTTACAATTCTACTATATACAATACCCCAACCTTCGAATCACTCAAAACCGCGAAAATGAGTGCATCACGACCTCCGAAACGAAGCGCCCACGGCCAGCCCCAAGACGCCCCCCCGAGAAAGCGTGGTCGACCAGCGCTTATAAATATACAAGCAGGTGGAATTACCCTCCAAAAAATGAAGGCGTATCTCGAGTCCCACCCTCCAGTCGAGGATGATGAGATCGGCGATGTCGTTGGCCACAAGCAACGCCCATACGATAACGACTGGACACAGGAAGACGAACGTGTCATCCAGGCACAATGGGACTCCTTCTCTGGGAAGGACGCTTATGCAAGCGTCAACGGACAGAGAAACCCTCAACTTCTGACCCTATGGAAGACCAGCATCCGTATCCTGAGGGTTACTCCCATCCGTCTCATATGCCCTATATCTCGCCTGCGATATCAGGTATCGGGTACACAAAGCGTGGAAAAGCCCGAGGTTTACTCCAAGGCCTTCTGCGAAATACTTTCGTCCATCATCACACACCCGTGCTGGAACGGCAAGCACAGTAGACTCGTGGCAGCCATGCAATATGCGAGCATCTGCCGGACTGATGAGCGCCGTTATTGGTGTTTGGACTCTTCCTGCCCTGCTTTGTCTGCCTTGAAGGCCAGACTAGCTATGTTCCGAGACCAGCCTGCACCGGATCCCATCCACGAGATGCATAGATCTGCACGACAGTCGTTGGAAGATGGCAGTTCTCCAAGTCCCTTTTCCGACTTTCTGTATCACCTCGGCGAAACTGCTTCGCGTGCAGAGTCTGCCGTGGATCCCAACTTTCTTGTGCAGATGCAATTTCACAGAGAGGATTGGCGATACAGTGTCCAAGAAGCTCACGCCAGCTACAGGATGGCTAGCCCATCGGAATCCATACCAACTGCGAAGCAGTTACCTGATTTCTACGAGCGTGCCACAAAAAAGTGGCTCAGGGATATCCGAATTTACGATCAACAGATGCGACGAGCCCAGCCCACGCCATCTGAGGACGCCATCTGAGGACGCCGACTTTGAGGCAGACTCTGATGGTAGCGATTTTGAAGGGTTTTCCGATGACGGCTTCCATCCCGTGGCAGAGGATGTCGATGGTACCGAATCGGACCAAAAAGGCTCCAACGTCCAGAGTGAAGTTGGCTTACAGCTCCAATCTCCAGCTGAAGACGCCCCTTTTCTGCAGCCCCAAACAGCCCAGGAAATCATGGGTGCCATTGAAGAATTGCAACGACGCGTTGCAGTCATGGAAGATCAAATGGCGGGCCTGCAAGAGCAGAACACATCTCAAGCTGCCGAGTTCAAATCCCAAATCGCCGACTTGCAGCAAGAGAACCGACACTTGAGAGATCAAGTCACCGAACTACAAAGCCCTCAGCTGCAGGAAAACAGACGAAGCAGAAGCCCATTTCTGCAATTGGCCGAACCACGTCGAAGCTTGACAGAGGAGCTTAGGATTCGCTGGGAAATAGAGTAATCTGGATTGTTTACTACATGTAAATAGTGTCAATACGATGAGGTAGTCATTAGATATCTCTACTTCAACGAAATCCGCCAGTTCTTTCTCCCTATATAGACTTAGATAATAGACGGCAATAACTGCTCTTTTGATAGATCTGGATGTACCCGCTTTTCGATCCAGGCCGGGATTATTTACGCATATACTTATATAAAGTTTTCAATATTATCCCTACTTATAAGTTTATTCCACCAGGTAGATAATCTATTATAGATAAAGAGCCTACTAACTATATACTCTTCTATAAGTAATATACTAAACTTAAATAGTTAGATTATCTATTTACCCTCCTTAAGCTATCTGGGCCCCAGGTAGTTAATAAAAGGTTAATTGAAGAAGTTAACTTTAGGATGGCTAAGCAGTTAAAGTTACTATAATAACAGGAGACAACCGAGGACCCTAGGTCCCTGCCACCACTGGACAGCAGGTTCTAGCACCCAAGGCAGGGCTGCTGCCACCAAAGTCCCAGCTGCAACGAAGCCTACCTATCAGACCCGTCGCATCCATATCTCGGTTACAACAGGTCAATTCTGCGAATCCTTCCGCGGAACCGGACAAAGGCTCGCAGGCCAAGGTCACAGATATCGAGGGTTCCAGACAGCGTCAATCCGAACAGGCACAAGCTAACCCCAGTCGCAGGGAGTAGAGGCGGGCAGAAAGCAAGGCCAGGATCATTACTCTCCTCCACCCCGTCGGGTTCTCAAAGATGGACGACGATCTTAGTTCTACGACGAAAGGGACGCCAGCCGTGATATGCGCCGTGGCAGAGGCTAAAGGCCTTTTTGGGTTTGACAAAGGCAGGAAATGAGTGTAGGGGTGTAGGAATACGGGACGATGCGGTTAATGCAGCTATATTAATACAAGCTGGCTGGCACTCTTCAATCTGTGATGAGCAAGTGATACGTAAGTTAGAGAAGCACTCCACTGATTAAATGATGCTCCAAGGGTGAGTCCAGATGTTCATAGTGACTAGACAAAAACTTTATCGCCTTGGCTAGATGGTGGGCCTGAGATTGGCTCAACTGCACAGCCTGAAGCTGCCACTGCCAACGACCGGTGAACTGATAATGTAGATAGCCAACAAGACCAGGCAGAAGCGAAGGCAGCTGGCATAATTTTCGGAAGAGTTTTCAACACAACATCATAACCTTCTTGTTCTCCTTCTGCTTTTCATTATCACCACCATAATTATCATCGTTCCTTAGTGATTCACAATAGATAACGACAATAACAATAGCGAAAACAATAACAACACTCCCGTCCGGGGAAACAACGCCGCCGGTGGAGACACCCATAGAGGAGGTCGTGGTCGTAGTGGAAATACCTTTGGCCATAGCGGAGGAAATACCTATAGATGTGGTAATAATCGTGGAGGTTATACCTCTGGCGCAGGTTAGGGTAACCTTATGCCTCCTTATCAAAATGGTGGTCATGGCCGCGGCTGTAGTCACTCTTAAAACACCAGGGGAGTAATTGTCAAGAGAGGCAGCCAGACAGGCCTAGTCACGGTTCCCACAATAAACAATAAAACTGTTATTCTAAACCCTGCCGAGGTTAACTATAGTAACCTATCTGCCTAGTATATCTATATTAGGCATGCCTTTAGGTAGATATTCCGTCTTAATAAGGTAGGGATAAATCGCCTAATAGAAAAGGTAAAAAAATAAATCTGCCTATACTTATAGTAGTAAAAGCTTATTAATATAGGCACTATTAACTTTAAGTATCTAGTAGACTATATTTACTGGCAGCTAGCTAGTAAGTATTTCTTTTTAATTTAATTAATTATTATTAATTAAGTTTTAGGTAATAATTATAATAATTAGGCTCCTATATGGCCTTAGGCCGTAGATCCCCCCTTTAAGGCTATAGATCTTCGTGAGGGCATCTCGGCTACCTACGAGAAGTGGCGCGAAGATAATAAGTCTCTCAGTCACGGCGAGAGCCCCGGAAGCCTTGGTGGTGACAATGAAATGCTGGTACGTGAGGTACAGTCTCTCAAGGAGTGTTATGAGCGCCTAAAGGCCGACAATGACATGCTGGTACATCGGGTTCGCTCTCTCGAGGAGGGTCATAAACGCCTGGAAGAGGACCACAAGTGTCTGGAAGAGAATTACAAGGAACTTAAGGAGGATTACACGTATCTGGAAGATGAATGCATCTGTCTCAAGCAGCTGATTGACGAGAAGTAAAGTATTGCATGGATCACAGGGATTAGGTTTATTCATGTACAGGAAGTTGGATGAAATGTTAGATTAGAGACATGCTCCTGGTTGGAACCAGCGGCCGCAAACGCCAAAGAAGTGGGCAGGGTGTTGGATGGAATTTGAGTCTACTTTGTTTAACTATCCGGATGTCTAGAGTACCTTTTCTGTTCTTCTTATGGGCATGTCTCATTGAAATATTGTAGCGACGCCTTCTCGGGCGGCAGTCTCTTTCGTGATATCACTAGCAGGAGGACGGGAGCGACACTCGAAAGGAGACCTGGAAATTTTGGCTTTATAGCTAGAGAGAACTAGATATTAAGCTGCTTGGTGCGCTTAGTGACTACACGTTACCCCTGGCCCTCATACCCTCATGATCGACTGTCTGGACTGCTTGGCTTGACACATCTCAGTCTACTGCTCAGCTGGCCTTCTGCCTTGGGCTTTCTCCTTGAGCTTAAGCTTCAAGCGTTCCATATGCTCCTCGCAGTCGCGGATCGCCTCTTCAATGCCAGGTTCGCGTGTTTCAATCTCGGGGTAGTCTGTCGGGTCTTCGGATTTGGGACCACTTGTCCGTATTGCGTAGAATAGCATGAATGTCCCCTCGTGGGTGGTTGGCCAGTTGTGATCCATGAAATCGTTCGGCTCCTATTTGCCAAGGATGTTGACACCATAATCGTGGTAGGTGCGCATGTAGTCGTGGGAAAGGTGGTTGCTTCGTTGTTGAACCACGGCGATCAAAGGGTATTCTCGGTCTACGACCTTTCCAAACGATGTACCGCTTTCTTCTTGAAGCGTCTGCCAGATGGGCAGCTTTAGGCTTCGAAGTTTGTTGATGTCAAGGCGATTCTCGAGCTCAAAGCTGGGTTGGTAAAGAAGGCGGACCACCCAGGGTGGCCAAGTACAACGAGCGACGTTTCCAGTAACTTTCAGATAAATCACTATCCATTTGGTCACAGATCAATACAGAATGCATCCTTTTACTCTAATACTCCAAGATGGGTATGTAAATGGCGAACACCGTCCAGATCTCCTGAGCTTTCTAGCTAATCACTACTAGAGACAGATCATCTAGGCATGACCGCTTAAATCACGATTGCAATTAAAGACACAGACTCACGCTGTACCAAAACTCAGATTGACATATCCCAATATTCAGTTTGAGCTTTCTGTACCTATCAAACCCTTTTGTAAAAGAGCTTAGGTACGCAAATATCCGCATCGAGCAGATGCCGACCACCTGACTGTTCCCAGAAACAAGTATACACCCCTGACGAACACTTGGGCAAGATTACCTACTGTATAATAAAGATCTCGACATGAATGCCATTCTTTCTAGATTAAAATTATTAAATGTCCTACTAGTCGCCTGGTTAAAAGCCCCTGGTCCCTTCTCTGATCGTTCTTGCCAGTCCTGCCAGTCGTTCCTGCCGGTCGTTCCTGCCCAGACGTTCCTGCCTCCTGCTTCCTCTAGACAGAACACCAGCCCATGACGTCCATCATGTCTCATTCCACAGGTTCAATGTCAAGATTTCACAAGCACAACATCCCATAGAGTGATACAATCCACCAAGGCGATTTAAAATGCCAGTCGTTAAACTCTCCAGGGGTAATCAACTTCCCGTGAACGGACCGTTCAACCATCCGCCGCATCGACAGGATGCCATCGATGAGACCAAGTCAAAATTGGCACAAATGAAAGGCCTCGTCCTTTCCCTTCGTACCGAAGCAGCTCCGGGTAGCGACGATGCTGCCGATGCTGGCTACAACGCCGACGCTGCCGAGAAGATTGGGATACTCGCCCAGGAGTGCCAGGCTATCAAAGCCCAGGCACAATCCCTTTCTGAGGAGACTCGCCTGAAGAGGCAGGCTTTTCATGATGTCCAGAATACCCTAAGCCTTGCTAGGGTGGCATCAATCGACGACACAGCAGCTCGCCGTCGGGCTTCGCTACGAGTCTTGAGACTCCTGGTACACTCCCCTACCAATTTCCTCGTTCTACTCCGAGGGTTGGGGGTTACGGTCACCAGTGAGATAGAAGATGCTCTCCAACAGTCCTTGGCTCAAGCATCGGACTCTCAAACCAATCGATGGTTTGAAGGAGCCCGTCAAGTTGAGGAGGAGACACTCGTTCTTCGAAGAAACTTTGAGGAGCAGACAAGAGAGTTGACTCGGATGAAGAACAAGGCCGAGTTACAAGAGGGAATTGCAAGAAATATGCAATTCGAAAAGGAGGCGGCCTTGAGAAAGGTCACTGATCATGACGCAAAGGCCAGGGAGTCCAGTAGGTCGTACGAGAGAGCTAGACACGCCCGTGATATGGCAAACGAACGCATCGCGTCATTGGAGGACGACCTCGACCAGGTCAACAATGAGAGATCAAACCTTAAGCTAGAGGTTATTAGCCTTCAACAGGCCAATTCTGGTCTCTACAGCGACAAGCAGGCATTGGAAGAGGACATAACCGATCGCGATGCCCAAATCCAGAGCCTGAGGCTGGATAAGGAAGCCGCCGAAGCGCGCGCTACCGGGATCAACGAGAGACTCCAAGCAGCCGAGACCAATTTGGCTAAGACTCAATACAGTCTAGAAAGGACAAAGGACAGTCTCTCGGAGACTCAAGGTCGACTTGAATCGGCCAGAAAAGAGGCTGGCCAGGCCAGAGAGGAGTGTCGCTCGCTCAAGGCAACTGTCTCAGAGCAGCGGGATGCCCTCAAAGAGAGGGACCAAGAGATTCAGAGGCTGATTCAAGAATCCGATACCCAAGAATCCCTTTTGAAAGCACGGGGCCAGCGAATCCAAAGCTTGGTCCAAGAGTCCAAACGTCAAGAGTCCCAGCTAAATGCACGGGATGAGACGATCAAAGCCCAAGTCCATCAAGCCTCGAATTTTCTTCGACATATGTCGATAAATGTTGAGTCAGATGCTTGGCAAAAGGTTGCAGAGAAGGTACTTGTCGACTCGACAAGGACTTCGAATACTGCGGCCAAGTGGCAACCATGGAAAGTATTTTCATGGTCTAGCGATGGCACCTTAGAGGTCAGGCCAGATAACCGCAATCTCGAGGCTATTGCGCTTGACGTCCTTGGTATCTTGGGCGCCAAGTCAGCAAGCGTTGGATGCCTGCTGAGACTACTGCAGGCATTGCAGGACGCGATGCTAGGGTCCCCTTCAATCATGACCGCCGTCACTCAATTGCTCTTTGGGGCATTCACTGGTGCGGTAGGGGACTCGCGCTTGCATCTGATGCACTGGCTGGCCATCTGCCAAGTAGCCAACCTATTGGCTCCAACCAATGAGGAATTATTGCTCTTAGAGCAGGCCATTGAGGCTGTTGATCCTCGGGTTAACACGCTGGTGCATGCCTTGAAGGCTTGGGACTTGAACCCCTCTGCTGGCCTCCAGCTGGTAGAGGCGGTATGGTATCCAGAGGGGACTCTTGTTGGTCTTCACCGAAGCCCTCCAGGAGTCATCGCTATTAGTACGACTGAGCGTCATCTATGTTGGATTGACCGCCCTCGTGTCCGAAGTGGCATCGGGGGACTGGAACTGTTACCCATAAGTGGTGACTTGATCTGCCTCCCTATGGATACATCACAGAGGTTGGGCTGGGCTATGGCACATACATGGTCAGATAGGGAGATATAAATAAATGATAGTAATGAACATCTTTCGACTCTTAAGGTTTTCTCCAGCTGTGGTATAAAGTAATCTTGATGAGTAAATTGTTAAGGAGTAGGTAGTTCTTTTCGATCTGACAATGCAAAGTGTGACACCCAGAATCTATGGGACTTTAGCTTTATTCCAATAGTTTTGTATTGCTACATAAAGACATCTCATGTACTTCAATCCCCCAAGGTAGTGGTAGTTTCATCTTGTATCTTTGGTGTTTGATTGGCTGACGGAGACGATTGACTGGTGATGAGCCATCTTGACTGACAAGAAACATTCCTCAAGTCGTCTCTCAGTCATTTCCAAATATAGCACCGCAACCGGGAATGAGATTCTCATAACCAAGGAGCATTATCACGTTCATCACATCCACCCATCATCACCACCGCGTCCGCAAACCGCCACCGGAACAGCCTCATCACAATCGTAGAGTTTTGATAGTTCTTGAACCCAAGCCACTTTATGCCATATTTGTACCGCCTCCTTTAGTATTTGTCTGACGCCTCTCTGTGCTGCCCCATTCAGGTGTGATGGCCTCGTTTGAGGCCTAGTCGCTGTTGGAGAGGCGATTGATGAGACTCACGACACCATGAATATATTAGACCATCTGATGAAACGCGGTACTTCAATGAATCGCCCGCTATAGGCCTCATTCGCTCTGCTGGTCGGCTGCAGTTCTTTGAGGTGTTTATCTCCCCTCCATGGACCAAACAGTACATATCTTGTGATCATTGAGTGACTTCCTGTCGATATCTCTTAACCTAATTTTCTGGCAATTCTGCTGGGACTCATCTCGCAAAAGACTTGAAAGCTTACAAAGTGACCTGTGGTATGTTCGTCGGGGTTTGCGGTGGAAGGTTATTGGCAGGATTGTGTTAGTAGGTTTGGTGACGGATGTCTTAGCTGAGACTTGACTACGAGCGCACGCCAGTTCGAGAACACCCTGTTAGTCGAAACATTCAGCTAACGCTTTAATTTTATCATATTAGCAGAAGTCCAATAGAACACGAATATGCCAAAATCAATGCCTTGGCCAAACATTTCGACTAATATCCTGTTCTAGAATGAGGGCGGCGCGCGATGGTAGGTATAATATGCAAGCATTTATTCAAACTGTCATATCCTACCCTATACCTCCTCTATCACACTCCTTTATAAGTTGATATCACGGGAATTTAGCGATCAATCAGTAATATCCAGGTTCACGTACTAGTTAATCCATTTAGGTGAATCGATAGCGTGGAATGACACAATGCTCTATTATCACGGGCACCAAAGCTGAGGTGGATGATTGGACAATGAAAAATGGAAAATGAAATGAGCCTTGCCTCTCAGCTTCTGATGCTGGTTGGTGATAATGGGAAACGCTCGAGGGATTCCATCATTAGGGAGAAGCTAGATTCCTTACCCTTAATGGCGAGCTCGTAACCGCCTTTCCAGACTCAAAACGGAGGATGCCCTTCTCGGAACTTGCGTCTCAAGGCAGTACCCTTAACGCAGGTCGGGTTCCGCGAGAATATGGAATGGACTTGACTAGTGAAGAGGTTATGAATAAGGACCCTGTATTGTTGATGTTGGAGAACGCTAGGGGTAATGCGCGGAAATGGAATATGAATGGTACCGTTGTAACAGTTACCTGCGATGTCAGGGTGTTCGGGCCGTGGAACCCTATGCCTGATAATTCCACTATGCAATGTATTCAACAGAGTTTAACCGTGTATAAGAAACACAAATGATCATGGGAGCTGAGACGGTGGAAAGATCAATATAAATGCGGTAAAGTCTGACTATCTGACGGGCCCATCACCATCCACACCCCTTCCTCTAACTGCGTGCTTTCGTATCCGTCGAGTTGTATCGGCCAATATTTGTGTCCCGAGTCAGATATAGGTTATCCTTCAGGCTGGTGAAATTGAAAATGTAAGAAACTAGTTTGACCAGGGGGGTGATGACTTACTTCGCTTGGGTGTTATGGGCGTCCTGGTCGTGCCCGTCAGGGTCCTCGGGGAGCCCATAAGCGCGGAGACAGCCTGCGCCAAGAGGACCATGCCCGCTGATTGATGACCACGTAATCGATTTCTAGACGGTTCATCAGACCTTGTTGAGCTGATTCTAGCTCTCGAGGGTCGTTGTGCTGCCGTCTTACACACAGTCGACAAGGGGCTCCCAGACCAAGCCCAACATTTGAATCAAGTTACTGCAAGGACTGACAACCAAGACTCGGGGAACGTCGTTTTCTCAAGTCCACAAGATGCAGAGGCCAGAGTGAATCAAGTCATTGCTGAGGTGGTTGATGATGAAGCTGTTCTCGCCATAGATGAAAGCGTGCAAGTCCAAAGAATCAGGGATGCGACCTCAAAAAGGCCGCAGCCCGGGGCTTGGTAGAGTACATAACTGAAGATATTCCGCCAGGTCTGCTGTCGTAGAGCCAGGCTGGGTACCTCGGGCGCTTTGTAGTTGAGGGGAGCAGGGACCGATGCGTCCACGGTGGGATCCTGAGCTGTAAATCAGTACATGTCGTTGAAGGCAAGGCAGACACTCACGGGGTTTAATGTTTCAAGCCCTGATGAACCGTTTGATACTGAAGAGTCGATTATAACTCTCGCATGTTGAGCACACAATGTGACAAGGGCTGCGTGACAAACGGTGTGTTGGTGGAGTTGATGATTGCCTGCCGGTGCCTGCCACTGTCAAACACTTGCGATGTTTTTCACCCAAACGCGTACCCAATTTATTTCTCCATGAGATCATTGATCAGGAACCTCAATCTCTTTCAAAAATTCTTCTTCTCTCAACGCTCCCACCTCAACAAAGACAACCATGAGTGAACCACAGAGCAGTGACACCAACGCGCCTAGCAACGAAGGGCGCCCGAATCGCTTCATCGCATTCACCGAGTCTGGTGGTGCCCGCCTTTGTACCTCTAACGCTGAGGACATCGAAACCGCCCGCCAAGCAGTCATGAACAGCACGGGCGCCCATGAGGCCTTTGTCGCCATGGAACCGGCACATCCCATTGCTGAACACTCTACCGTTGCCGCTTCTACCGAACGTGTCGTGGCATTTGCCCAGTCTGGAGGTGCCAGACTCATCACCCATGTTCCTGAGGACCTGGCGACTGTGGCGCAGGCAGTCATGGACAGAACCGGCGCCCGGAAGATCATCGTCGTAATCGAACCGTTTCACGCCGAGGAACCCTCTGCCAGTTCGAACCCCGAGGCACCCACCGAGGGTTCTACCACTACCTGATCCAAGCCCATCGATGTGCAGTCGATGATTGTCATCCACGTCCAGTAAGTACAAACATCGCACGGTGGAGGTCATTGGTAACCTAACTATTGAGCAGTGAACATATGAAGGCGAGATCCAGGCTACTTCGACCTGAGCGGTTCCCAACACTACGCACAAGGTAAATTATTATTCTCTTCATGGATCCAAGTACTAACAAAGGCATAGCCCTTTCTAGGCGTCGGGACCCGGGAGAACGGCACATCAAGTTTGGAAGTGACGGTTTGGCGTGGACAATGGGGCGGTTGCGAATTGGATCACGGTTCCTGTGGATAATGAATACAAGTCAATCCTCGCCAGCTCTTCTACATATACTCGATGGATATTGGTCCCCAATAGTGAATGTATGACTCCAGTGTTTAAAGATTGTAATGCATTGCGCGCAAGGTCTCAGACAAAATCGATGCCATAGAATCCAGGCCTTTTGTTCAAAACCTGGATACCACTGGGTTTGAGACCCGATACATCACATTTAGGGAAACAATTGCATGTCGATATAACAGAAGCTAGGAGAAACAGACGACAGCATGCCCCCAAGTCACATAGCAATCTCATATGTCAAGTGGCCTCAACTTGGTGACGAAGTCCATGAGACAAATGGCAGCCGTAGGCGGTGTCGTCAACACTGGCAGTTTTACGCACCGCGTTTCATTATTCAAATCACGTCACGCGGTTAAACAATAGATGTTTATTTTTTTCGCATCGCCTTTTACCTTCAACACATTTTTCTCTTATCATATCCACCTTTAGCGCACAACGACGATCTACAAGATGGATGATAACTACACGCAAATGGATATCGACCACGAGCTGGATTTATACAGCGAAGAGGCGGATGTCAACATCGCCGGTCTGAGCATCGACGATGTCGGACAGTACGATATGGAGAGTGCTCCTCCTTCTCCTGCCGAGTCCCAGTCGAGCGGTGTACCGCCCGTCACTCAGGCAGACGTCGCCTCAACGGAGGTGACCCTGAATGGGGCCCAACCTGCTCTGGTCTCCGATGACGAGCCAGCTACTCCCGTCGTCGACGCTGCCTCACCAGATGAGAATGCTGTCGGCGATGACAATGACGGGTCGGAGATGCCCCCCATCCCCACGGGACCAACCACTCATGTTGGGGAGCTGAGGTTGGTTGGTGTGATCGACCCCATGGGCGAATTCTTGTCAGTGTATGCCGAGAACACAGATGGCGGCCCTATGTACAATGTCTGGGCATATTCAAACGCCGTGCCTGGAGCTATCGTTTTCCAAGGCGACCCAAGCCATCCAGGGCTTAGAGAGGCGAGACGCCGAGCCGATATAGGATTCGGGGTTCATTCCACAATCTGGTACAATAGCCAGTCGAAAATGGAATACCATATTCCGCCTGAATTTCGACGTTACTTTGTTGACGTTGTTGCCTACGGCCTCGAACAACAACACTTGGCGCCCCCTCTTCGGGAAGAATTTCCCCGTGGATTCATACGCTGGACTGAGCTGGCCAACGCGACTTGGGAGTGGTTCCACAGCTCGGCGCGCCCTGCGAGAGAGAGGCAGCCCGTCACAACGGAGCTCATCCGGCCAGTTCCTCCTCCTTACGGGCGTCAAGTACACCATATCAGCCTGCAGTATTTGCAGGAGTTGGAGGATGATTCTTTGCCCCCCAGGCCGCTGAAGCCATGGGTCTGGCCGTCGTCTTTTGTGCCCATGGATAGGTCCTAGACTCTCTGCCTAACTAGTTTTAATGGTAAATTATTATTCTCCTCATGGATCCAGTTACTAATAGAGATAAATTTAGGCATCGGGACCCAAGAACATGGCACATCAAGTCTAGAGTAGCGGTTTCGCGTGGACAATGGAGTGGTTACGGATTGGGATGGATTATGGTTTATGACAATAAGAAAATACAACATTAATCACTCCCAGCTCTTCTACTCGTGTGATAACACGTTTTCTTCTCAAGTGACATTGGATCCCGATGGTAAGTATATGGTGATGACTCCTCGATTCTCCACAAAGACTTGGTTCTCGTGTTCAAATATTTTCTTACATTGTGCGTTAAACAAGCTCCTGAGAAAAAGACCATATTTCGAGAGAATCCAGCTCTCATCCTCAAGTGCAGTATAGACTTTTGCAGTGCTCTGATGCGCTCAATATTGCCCATCGCTGAAGCCTTTGACAACCATTTCCATGTTTATAAGGCATAACAATAAAGGACTAAAAATGAACGACTTTGATAACTTCAGTAAAGACCAGAGCATTGGGTTGAGCTGACATGAAGAAGGTGTTCATATCCATTGAACGAGTCTTGAAGGACGGTACTCGATCTAGGCGCCACTTCTTGTCAAACGCCGTCGTCGTTAAGCTGTCAGCCTGTTCATTTTGAACTGAGTTGTGTGTAGGTTTGCGCTTCAGCTAGATAACTTGAAAGGATTTTGAGTTATAAAGGTCTTGACTTTGGCATAAGTTAGGTCTTTTATTTGTTAAAATATCTGCAGCTTGCGCTTTTAAATATTTATAGCAAAGACAACATTATTTGTTCAATGAGCTGGTGGTCCGGCTTTATCTCAACTGGTACCAGTGACAGCTCAGCCACCTTACAGAGACCACTTAGCCTGGTTTATTTTTCTCAATACAATTTTACCTTTTCACACTTTCCTATTGCTTTCTGAGATTTTATACCAGTCGCCAAATCTCTATTCCAACTACAATACAAAATCTTGTATAATCCCTCTTCCTTTGCGTCGTATCATATTCACTAATATATTAAATTACAGAATAACGCGACAAAATGAGCCATTCACGAAATCGCAAACGACAACAAGCCGACTCCGAACCAGAGTCGCCACGACCCAAGAAGCGCGGCCGTCCAGCAAAGGCTGACGCTCAAATTACCCTCCTTGGTCGCCAGAATGCCCGAGCATGCTTGGCAGCTCGACCACAGCCCGTGGAGCTAGATGTACGCGAGTACATTCCTTTCCTGCCTTTGAACTGGAGCGACGAAGCGGAAGCTGCCGCCAATCGCGAATGGGAGCAATCAGACGAAAAGGCGAGCTATGAAGCCTATCAATATGAGGCGGCGCTTGCGAGTCCTCTGAGGGCTTTATGGAGTGTCTGCTTACAGGTTTTCAAGAGATCGCCCCTCATCTTGATCTCTCCTATTTATCGATTGAGATACCAACCCTCTACGGTGGGTGACAAGGTTGGATCGCACGATATATTCTCACAAAAATTCTGCCGTCTTTTTGCTGCCCTGATCCCACACCCATGCTGGCGCTGGAATCCTGACAAATTTACATTGGCTCTGGAGTATGCAGTCATGTGTCGACTCGACGTCCGTAGCAGATGGCCCGATCAACCAGACGAGTATCCTTGCCCGGCGTTAAAGGCCCTACACCACATGGACCAAAACACCGAGGGCGGAGACGAGCCCCTGCATGATATGCACCTTCGCGCAAGGGAAGGTGTGAATCCCTCAACATTCTCCGACTTCCTGGTTCACCTTGGCGAAACCGTGCGAAAGGAAAAGTTTGGCAATGTTCCCAAAGTCAATCGTGGCAACACAGGTTTGGTGATGAACCCTGTCATCGTAGGTGACTTGAAGGTACTTACGAAGGCTGTCGATACTATGCAGTTTCGCGACGAATCGTGGAGGTGTAGTGTCAACGAGGTGTACGAGGCCTTCAAGAACGAGAGGGAGAATGGCGACTTGCCATCTCAAAAGCAACTGGAGAGCCTATGTCTAGAGAGCAGCCGAGAAATCTTTAGAAGGATCAAATACTTTGAAAGCCTTCAAGAGCCCTCGGAATCTGGTACCGGGTCTCCTGTCGAATCTCTGGAAAGGTCCAACGTCCGGGGAGATCAAGAAGTTGCTGGCCCCCAGGATGACGACGTCGATACAAGTATTGACGATACCGACTTCTTAGATGGGAACCCAAAGTCCATCAGATCTCGTCGTCCTCGAGCCGATACACCCGTCCTTAGCAGTGAGGCCTCTGATAACGTTCCGGAACCGACCCGGCGGGTTCCTCGAGTATTCCGCCGCCGGGGTGCCGACAATCTTTTATCGTCTCTTACTCCGCAGACTTCTTCGGCTTTGGGGTTCGGATGGGGACTACCGAGTGCCAATCGGATTGCTGGACAAAATGAGACCTCGACCAGCGGTGAATTGGCCCTACGCGTACGACGTCTCGAAGATAACGAAAAGCTGACTCGGCGGGATATTAAAGCGCTGAAGGCTAGAGATGCTCAACTATCCAGTCATCTGGATGCGTTGGAGCCTGATCCTAGTCACGCACAACGTTGTGCTCCCCAGATTGAATCGCTGGATGACCGGTCAGAGAAGGATAGAGAGATACAGCGTCTGAACTATCAGGTCAATGCCTTGAAGGGGGACAAGGAAAGGCAAGCTACAGAGGTGCAGCGTTTGATCCATCAGGTCAGGGCCTCAAAGAATAACAATGCAGAAATGACCAGCAAGGCCTAGGCTCTTAAAACCGAGAATAGATCATTACGAGATCAGGTCAAAAGCCTTAAGGCCAAGATAATTAAGCTCAAGAGCCGCCAGCCTATCATCCTACCTCGTAAGCCTGCTCCTGTTCCAGCTCCTGCTCCCGCTTCTGCTCCCGAGCAGACAGAGGCCGAGACCCAAGATGGGCAGCGCAATTGGGTCCAGACCGACAAGGGTATCACCTTTTTCAAAACTCCAGAAGACTGGGCTTTTGTTCCCAGTGGCCCTACTTCGATCGGTAACGTCAGCCGTATCGGATCGATGCGAGCTCGCAGCGCGGGGTTCATGTATGAGAAGGAGAGTAAGGATTTAGTTAAGCGCTATTTGCCCAGACAGTGAAAATATAATACTTGTATGCATGCATTGTATATCTTGAAATGTGTGATGATATGTGCTAGATTTGTTTTAATAATTATCTTTATAATATGTAGTTGTCAGAGATAATTATTAACAATTACATTATTTGTCAACTTGTAATTGCCAGGGAGTAATCGCCGGATAGTAATTGCCGGATAAGTAATTGTCAGATAGGTAATTGTTAGATAAGTAATTATCGGGGTTAATTGCTGGGGTAATTGCCGGGGAGTAATTGTCGAATAGTAATTGCCTGGTAGTAATTGCCAGATAGTAATTGCCGGATAAGTAATTGCCTGGTAGTAATTGCCTGGTAGTAATTGCCGGATAGTAATTGCCGGATAGTAATTGTTAGATAGTAATTATCGGGGTTAATTGCTGGGGTAATTGCCGGGGAGTAATTATTGTATAGTAATTGCCTGGTGGTAATTGTCGAATAGTAATTGCCGGATAGTAATTGCTAGATAGTAATTGTCGGGGTTGATTGCTGGGGTAATTGCCGGGGAGTAATTATTGTATAGTAATTGCCTGGTGGTAATTGTCGAATAGTAATTGCCGGATAAGTAATTGTCGGGGTTAATTGCTGGGGTAATTGCCGGGGAGTAATTGTCATGAGAGCAATTAATTATTTACAAAGATATAACTATTAAGCTTATAATTAAAACTATAGCTAATATATAGAGGTTATTAAAGGATTATTATATAAACCTAAACGAGTCTGTTACTTTAATTACTATTACATATCTCTAATGTGTCCTTATTGTTAATTACAACAACCCGTACCAAATAACAGTCCTCACCATGCTGTGTACACATGCCTTGACCTACCCACCCAAAAGGTAAGCCCTCCTTGACGATGCGCTCAAGACAGTACCATTCCGTCATTCGTGCATTTAGAAACGCCACGAGGTTATCTTTTGTGCCCGAGCATACCAGCAGGGGCGCAATTGCAACGGCAATTTGAGACATCTCGGAGGTTTCACCACGTCCAGCAACCATGGGAATGGCTTGGAACACATCCGCCAACGAAGCAAACATTTCTCCAAGTTGACTGTGATGCCCCGTGCCCTCTGGGTGAAATGTCATCTCTGCGGCCGTGGCTCGACTTTCAGCTTCTTCGAGCCGAATGTGCATATCAGCCAATTCATTCTCAAGGTTTTGGGTGTCCGTGAGAAGCGAGCGAGCCTTGGCCAGGTCTTCCTCAAGTGACGCTACAAGGGATCCTCTATCCACAAGCTCGGTTTGGAGGGCCTCTACTTGGGAACGAGCCTCCTTTTCAAGACCCTCGACCTTTTCAACGTCGGTACGAGCGGTGACCAGCTGTTGCTGAAGAGCTTCGTTATTCCTGACGCGGGACTGTGCTGTCTCTAGGTCCTGTCGAGCCTCTTGAAGGCTAGAGCATGTGATTAATAGCTCCATTTCCAAACCCTCAGCCTTGAACCGTTGATCGTCCAAGCCTCGTTGAAGAGCTTGAGACTCTTGGAGTCGGCCAATTGAGTCATTGAGCTCTTGTTGAAGACGAGAACGGTCGCCTTCCAGACTTTGTTGAAAAGCTTCAACCTGCTGAATGATTGACAAGGCTTGGTCCAGCTGCTGCTGAAGGCCTTGAACTGCCTGCAGCTGAATACGTGCCTGCTGCAATTCAGAGCGCGTTTCATGAAGCTCTTGTCGAGCAGACTCGGCTGCAGACTCGGCTTCTCCCAGTTGCTGTCGGAGGCCCTGAGCTTGGCGCAGCTGGGTCCGAGCTTCTTCCAATTCCTGCTGAAAGCCTTGGGCATGCTGTAGCTGCATTTGCGACTCTTCCAGCTGTTCCTGAAGGCCTTGAGCATTTTGAAGCTCAGTCTGGGCCTCATACAGCTGTTGCTGAACTTGATCAGCCTCTTGAAGACGATTTCGAGACTCAATGACCTCGTCTCGAAACTGTTGGGCGTATTCCCTGAGCTGATTGATAGAAGCATCCCTCCGACGCACTCTATCTCGCTCGTCCTCAAGTTGTTTGATGCCATCATCAATAACAGCATTCCTTTGAGCCATCTCAAGCTCTCTCCTGACCTCGAGGTCTCTGACGTCCTGCAAGAGTGCAGTGTTTTCTCTGCGAAGACGTTGAATCTCTTCCTCCTTTGCTTCGGACCTAGCTCGTAGGTCTGCGACCTCTTGGGTGTACTCCAAGACCGTGTCTTCCTTGAATTGCTTCCAGGAGGACCTCATAGTCTCAGAGACAGCCGACTGCATTGACTGCAATTGACGGTCATCCCTCTCCTGCAACCAGTTCTCCAGGTCTGACCTGGAGGGTAGTGATGCCTCAAGCCTGGGGGCGACCGCTGAAGTGAGGTCTTCGATTGACTCTAGCCTGTCGGTCATGGCTTGGGCGGTTTCGGTGGCGGTGTCTTGGGCTGTCCGGAGGTTCTCGATGGTGGTCGAAGTGACCTTTTCGACTGTCGAGAGAGTTTCACTACCATTATTACGTTAGTTCAGATCTTGAAAATCTGCTTTTTCACTTACTTGACCTTCCCGATATCCTTGCCCATGTCCACTGACATTTGCCCAATGCGACCGGCGAGAGCCTCGACCCCACGGGGTAGAGTCTCAAGAGGCTGTGCAGCCAGGTAGAACTTGGCCTGTTCATCTTGAAGGGCCCTTTGTTCGGACTTGACGACATTCTTCTCAGTCTCGAGCTCCTTCTTCTCTTCATCTAGCGCCATGCTTTTTGAGTCTGCATGCGCAAGCCTCGCGCACGCTTCTGTGTCTTTGACATGCGCTTTCTCAAATGCCTCCATCAGCCAATTGCGAATCATCTTCGCCTTAGCTTGATCCGGCAGCTCACCGAGGGCCGTGTCTATAACGACCATATTAAAAGGAATATTCGGAGGATCTGACATTTTTGCGACGATTCTGGGATGGTGGTTGAGTAGTTGTGTCGCGTAATGCCCGAGTGTTGTGTGTAATGCGGGAGTGATGCTTTATCGACACAGTGGGAAGACCTAAGGTAGCCTTGACAAAGTCCCGCCAGTACAGTCACATACAACAAGAGTCTGGAAGGACCTACGTGCAATTCGATCTAGTCATGGCCTCATTATATCATCATAGTGATCAAAGGCAATAAACACATTCACGCGAAGGTTTGTAACAGCAAGACAATCACTAAATATGGAACAAGATAGCAAGGTGTCAATCCATCAATATATCAATCCTGACTCGTACATATCGTAACCCATTGTCCATCCCAAAAAATTCATGTCCCCAACACCATCTCAACAGCATTTTGACCTCTTTCCTCCCGTTGCGCCAAGGCTATCCCCATGACAAGGTCAAGGAATGAACCAGGAATGACATTTACTTTCAGAGGAGGAATAGAAGCGTAAATAGCCTACTTCTATTCCCAATCTATAGTGAAATCACCATCGAGGAGCTCATCCCCATCCTCAGTCTCTTTGGTGGCGGCACCCTGAGCCTCCTCGCCAGACTCAGCATTGGGGTTGAGAGGAGCTGCGATGTTCAGCATCTGGGTGATGCGTTCTGGCCATGGGAGATCGGAGAGCGCCCAGAATCCCATGTAGATACTCTCGTAGCTGGACGTGGTCCTGTCGGTAGGTAGACAAGATTTATCACGCTTCTCATCGAACTTGGCCTGCAGTTCCTTGGCGAACTGCCCCCTGTGTCGGGCGGCCAACTCCTGCGTGAAGCCACTCCCCTACGGGAAGGAAGCAGGAAGCTCTTGGCCTTCAGAGCATGGGTCCTGCAACCAATCGTACAGCCTCTCCCACCAAGGAACCTTGGTTGAGAGTTGTGGCAGGTTGCCGCGACTGGTGACAAGTGTGTGAATCTTATCTGTAAGATTCATGGCCTTGAACGTAGCACATGCATCAACGCAGTGAGAGGTTGTGTGGCACAGCGTGCAACCAGCCAGGTCACCCTCCCAAAGATAGAGACAATGCTCCATCTTGTGATTCTTGCTGTCACAAATAGCACAACGATCTCCCTCCACCTCCTCGACGATTGCCTTGGCAGGCTTCTCCTTGATCGACTTTGCTTCACCGAAGCGAAGGGGCCGATCAGAGAACTCGGTTGTTCTCTGCAGATGCTTGCGTGCCTTAGTGGCAGCAGTGTTTTCCATATATGGCTCGATGGCCACAACTAGTTTATTGGCGCCAGTGCTCTGTTGCACCAAACGCCCAGCCACGGTGAGATCCTCCGCGTGGTCGGTGATCAACCTGGCACCTCCATTGGGAGCGGTGGCCATAACACGGTTCTGTTGACCACCAGAGTAGCTGGCGTTGGATCCGCCCACTGCCACGATATTGCCCTGGTCATCATGGTAGGTGTCCGTTCGGATCCTGGGCACCTGTCTGAGGAACCTCTCACCACCACCTCTCCTCACAATCCCTCCCCTGGAGCTGTGATATTGGCCACGGCCAGCACCACGTCCTCGCGGAACGGGTGCCAAGGTGCCACGACCAGAGCCTGATGCATGACCTCCATGATTGTTGCCGCGTCCACGGCCATCCCCTCTGCCATGGCCGCGGGTGTTTCCACCACGACCACCGCCCTGACCACGGCCACGACCATGACCACGGCCACGGCCACGACCACGGCCTCCTCCGCGGTTGTTGTTGTTGTTGTTGCCAGTGGGACCGTTGTCACCACCGGCGGCGTTCTGCCCATTGCTGGGACCATCGCTCGGGTTGTTATCCATCGTGATTCACTGTTGTTTTTGTTGCTGTTGTTGTTGTTGATGTTGTTGATGATTGTGATGGCGAGAAAGAAGAAGGTTGTGAATCACTGATGTTGTTACGTTGAAACCTCTTCCTAAAATCGCGCGATGAAATTTTTCTTTATCTTGAGCCCCCTTCGCTTCTGCCTGCCGGCTTATCACTTGACTTAACGGTCTGCCGGCCGTTTGCAGTGACAGCCTCTGCCGGTACCGTTTAAACTCAAGAGTTACTTAGGAGAGGGCTTATGATGTTTGATTTGAATAATACTTCCGTCGCGTTCTGCCAAGAGTAACTCATCCATCAACCCAACAACACAGACGTTTTACATCTTATCTGTGATTCACAGTATAGAATCAAGAGGCGTTGCTGATATCTTTGGACTCCTCTAATTAACAAACTTCAATCGCATGTCCCTTTCTAATGAGAACCCTTACAATTCTTGCCTTAAACCGTAGCCTCTCCGGTGACCACGATAAACTCGAGGCTTGAGTACCTAAGCAAAGCAAATCCAATCTCTTTGGGTCAAAGATGCATCCATAACAGTGTCTCTGTAGCATCTCTCTGTCGGAGGCATGTGAGCTTATCTGTATCGGACTTATTTAATTTGACACCAGCTTGCGTATTTGCAACTTGACTGTCAAGTGAAAACGTGATCTAAGGTACTGAAAGGAAACATCGCTTAGCCTCATGTATTAATGTATATACAATCTGAAGTATTTCTGATAGTTAACTATTATGATTTCCATGTCCCCTTATCTCCAAACTGGAAAGCTTGCATTGCAAGCAAATGACAATGCATTGCCTGAAGATCGTTCCTTTTACCGTGCAAAAACGGTCTTTGTCAATGGAAACTTGAGCAACCTGATATCACTTTACTGGCAGGTACTTTGTTAACTTACGCTCCGATCCACTTTTACTCTGAGGCCCAGGCATTTTGTTTCTCTCTCGATCCTCCGTTTTTAATTCATCACCTCCAACATTCACCATCTTTCAAGGTGCATACTTGTAGAGTGTCACAGCCAGTACGTTCACGGTATTTCCCCCACGCCTCAGATGCTGACCCCAGTTGGAAAGATCTTTCAACATGTCGACAGGTTCTGTACAAGAGTTTTGCGCTCTCCAACAAAAGGTTCAAGACCAGAAACGCGAGATTGAAGACTCCACATCTTATGCGACCGGCACCGCACTGAAATTGCTAGCCTAGAGCAGCAAAATGCCGAATTGAAGCAGAATGAACAAGCCTTGAAAGAGCGAAGCATGTAGTTGATCCGGGTGATCCGACATTTGCGAGAATATGCTGCCAATTTGGAGACTTACCTTGATGATCAAGATGACTACAGCAATGACGGTCAGTACTACTCCAGAGATACACATCACCAGATAGAGACTCACCTATTTCCAGAAGTCCACATGACCTCGCAATCTACCCAGGGATCGGCTGGTACCGAAAGGTTTATAGTTACCATAAGCCTTGCCGAGTCTGACAACACCGACCACAACGTGGCCAGTCCTTGATACCATTTCCGGGCCAGCCAAGTCGTCCCGATCGCTGCTTTTATATGACTATCTGAAGAAGATGCAAGTTGGGGATAGATGATGGGATGATAATACTACTTGTAGCAGAATGTCTTGAGTAAAGTCTTGACTGCCTTCTCATCTACTCAGTAAACCAACACTATGCAATTATGTTTCTACGTCAGTCTCCCTCTACAAAGATTCCAATGATTCCCTCATGCTCTACCCTTGGGTGATCGTTGAATCCTCATTGATTCTGGCATTGTCGGTATCGAGTAGTCGATTTGTATGTCCCAATGTATCTACAGCATCCTTAGTCGCGTTCGAATTTGGATTGTCAAAGGGAGAGCCTCGACGCTTCTGGTCCGGCAAGGAAGTAAATATTCTTGCTGGGCAGCTGTTGGGTCCTTGGAGGCACCACTTCGTTAGCATGAGCCACAGAAAAAGGATAAAGGGTTCTTCATGACACACTCTTGCTCAGACTTAAAGTGGCAATCGCGAGAGGTGACACGCCGTCACTTGTCCACGACCCACTTGCAACAATGCCGTGACAGACAGCCTGAGTAGCGGAGGAGAAGAGTACGAGATGATTGATGTTGCGACGGGGTTACATTACTTATTGATGCGTGATGCGAGTCTCGAAATAACTGACTCTTCTCGGGCTTTCATCTGCGGCTTCTCGAGCAATGGCAGAGGCTGCGCTTTTGCAACGGGGTTATGGATCCCGCGTAAACGACTAACACAATGGATTCCTAAGCGTAAACTAGCTATCCAATAAAAAGAACATTAGCATTAACCACAGTGAGAATAGAGTTAAGGGACGCCATGTGGAAGACATGGGAGACTTGACCAATCAACTTATATGGGCTGACGGAGCCACGAAGCTACTGACTTGGCGTCGGATGTAACAGTGAGCAAGAATGGCTTGGGGGGTGTTCCTGGGATCATCTTTGCCAAAGCAGATCGCCGCATATTGCGCGTGAAATGAGACACACAGCGATTTTCCAGCGGTGAGCCGAATCTACATAATACCAAACGGTAGGTAGGTAATGTCTTCCCTTTCTTCCGCATAAAGTTGAAGAGATTTTGCTGTGCTCCTCGTAAAATGTTGGTAATCTGAGCGTCGGGGTCTGCCTTTTCGTGTGGATCTGGGGCATAAATGACCAGATGGGCTTTGGTGCTCCAATCCGGGTCCTTAACCCAGTTGACTACCTCTGTGTTGAAGAGGCCAATTCAAGTGCTTTTCCCGTATTTGGGCGCTTTTGCATTCATTGTTCATCGTTTAGCGTCCGTTACTCAGGCCTCCACCTGGACGGGATCCGCAACCGGCCGAGGATTTGGTGGAGCCCTGTGACCGATGAGATGCCGATGCCAGCGGATAATCACAATGCCGGGGTCATTCCCCACGGGTGAAAGGACACACTTTAACGTTATATTCAACTTGAATGGTTGGTTTAGCTTGGAAACGTGGTTATATTTCTACGAGTGGCTGGGTCTATGAAGCTGTATAGAGATGCCTGGCTGTTGTTTGCGTTCTGCAGATCTATTGTCACTGTTTGCCAGTGCCGGATTTCATCACAGCGATGGAACAATAACAAAATTATCCACCTGCTCAGATCTTCCCACTCTGAAAATTTCTCTTAATATTCACCTTTCATATCTCTCAAAATTCTAAATTTATAGCTACCCTTCCAGTCTGGTATTCTAACATATTTCTCGCAAGTATTTCTGTTGCTAATAGATCTATTTTAGATCGCTTACATCATGCCCTTCCTGTCCAACGAAGAGGCTCCCGCCAGTAATGGCCCAGTCGAACTCCCCAGCAACAATGATTCCCCCGGCGCTCCGAATGCCGTAGCCTCTTCCACTGCCAACCCAATTTCCCCCGTGTCTGCTGCCGGCGCCGAACAAGCCCCCGTACGTCTCATGGCACTAGATGTAGGAGCGCTCATCAACTCTCACCCGACTGCCAGCCAGGAACAGAAAGACGCTTGGGAAGCAAAGTGGAACCGACTTCGTGCAGAGTTGGACCGACTCTGTGAGCTGCAGAGCGACCAGGAGACGGATGGTGAAGAAGAACTTTTGGCGATGTTTGATGACGATTGGGCCTAATCATTGATCATGGTCTGACACTCATCTGCCCCTTAAGTAAGTGGTTATATTTCCGACGAGCTTCAGAAACGTGTTACTAACGACTCTGTAAGTAGTTGAATCCAAAGTCAAATCGGAAATGGACTGGGGCGTGTACATCAGTAAAGCTCATTGGCGAGCATTGGGGATATCATTGTGGGACAAGGAATACGGTTCTATTGGTGTTGTCGAACAGCCTACTTTTCACAGGCTGGCGACGCCGATTCAGTTGTTAACCACATATGAATAAATTGTTCCTGTAAGCAGACTGTTCAGCCGTCAAGCGTAATCTTCACGTATATGCCTCTTTATCTCTATAATGTGACTTCGCTACTGTCAATTTTATTTCACGATTGCACTCGGGCTTGACGTACCATGAACGAACGTAAGCATTTACCATCACTATTTTTATGCCTTTGAACAAGCAATTATGACTCTTCTCTGGTTAATTCTACCCTGTCCTTTGTTAATACCGAGTATGTATGCTATCTCGTCGTGAATGACACTCTGGCCGGCTATTAATCTTACTACTTCCTCCAACAAGTCACACAATACTTCACATCTCAATCAGGTCCAATTGTCACACCTTTGATTACTATACTAAGCACCTAAGTGCATTCATCCACGGTTGCCTCAAACTCCTCAATGCCACTAGTAAGTAAACTTATAAGATCAGACTTTGGGCAATTGTCAGCCAACCAACGACTCACAATACCAGCAGGAATCCATGACCAGTCTAGAAGCTTAGGCTGTGGTACTCCTGCTTTCTTGAACAGCCTATGGCTAATGCTAAAGACTATGATACCTCTTATTTTTTTGCGGATGCCCTTTATATTAATAATGGTAGGCAGCGTGTACCGGTTAGTGAAAATATCGATATTAGTTGCTGTCGATAGGATTGTGAATTTAGGCGTACCGTCTTTACCTACTAGACTACCGGTTATCTGATGTATGTAAGTATGGAAGAGGTGGGCTTGAATCCTGACTTAATCGTCCTCGTTTAAGTTAATGTCCTTATTGCGTAGCGGTAGATTGCTGAATGGGATATTTATACTGCCTACTAAACTCTTTAACTCTAATAACTTGGTCCTTGTACTAGCTGTATAGCTTGGTTTGATATGGAGTAGGTCTTTAAATGAGTCGGAAAGTTCTTGCTGCTAACGATCGGTAAGGCCTTTTTCCTTCTCTATGTAATAGCGCTTCTACAGGCCTAAGATAAGCCACGGATTGCCTTGTTTGGCAAGGCATCGTCTATACCCCACATAAAGCTTAAAAAGCTTGTAGTAAAGATCTGAGTCTTGCGCCAGGAGTTCTTGGAGGTTATCTATATCGATATAGACCAATTCGTTAAGGTCCAGCTTAAACATCGCGGTAAGTTGTAGCTTAACGAGACGAATATTGGGACTTGAATTGAGGCAGATAAAAAGGGCGAGGCGATGATTATACTGTAATGCGGGAAGAATGGCTTGAAATACGTCGGCCTTGGAACTAGCTAATATGAATCTGTTTCGATAAAGGATACCCTGAGCCTTAAGATGCCTTGTTATCTTAGTAGTCTGACGCGGGAACCTTACGAGGTATTTAAGAACCTCGGTGGCTTTGATACCTTAAGGCTTGAGATCTTGTAAAGTAGTAATAAAGCCGCCAAGCTGGGTATCCTTAATCCTTTGGTGACGGTAATGGCCTCTATCTAGGAAAGGCTTAAGGCCTATTCGCTTTAAGTAGATAAACCTTTGGCCTACCTCCTGTTTAGCCTACTAAATTTGAGCTTAGCGCTCTTCCTTGGAGGTAAAGCGATTAAACTTAACTATTTGGCGAGTCTTAAAGTGCTAACCTGTATGCATATGGAGCTTATGGTTAAGTATAACGTATATATAATAGTAGTTAGAAAAGGCTGGCGGGAGTAAGGGGAAATTGCCTGGAATTTGAATAAAGATGAGACCTATATTATCTCCGGGGATAGTGAAGTTGTTGAGGGCTGCAGTTTGTGAACCGTCTTTGTTGGTAATTGCGACAGAGTGTAATGTCTCTCCTATTAGTTTATAGAGAGACGCTTTAAGCTGAATATTGAATGTCATATCTGAAAACGAGATGATGAGGTGGCGATTGTTAGCGCTTGTGTTGACCTTCTTGTAAATCTTGTTGATGATTTCGGCGTTATTGTGTATCTCGGAAATCTCTAGGTTCTTAGGATGCTTGCCAGCAGTCGAAAGGTTAATGCTGGGTATTAGAAGATTGGGCACTTGTAATTGGACTAATCCTTGAATAACATTCTTATGGTCCCCTGTTGACGTTGTTAGAATATGGATGTTTGATAATGGGTTCTAAGATGAATTAGTAGCCTATTATATGAGGGCGATGAGGCTGAGGGTATAATCCGCAGAAAGTACTGGATTTATGTGAAATATAATGACTATATCTATAGGTATGATCTTCTTCTTTTTTTAATCCTCGGCATTATCCGGGATTTGCCCTGGCAGTCTCTATCTATTAGGGCTACGGTTGGCTCTTAGGATTGCGAGGAAGTCGGGGAACGATAAGGGTTTAGAATTATTAGTGGCCAGCACTGTTTCGTTTATTGAAGCCATATGGATTAATGTGCCAGTTTGGTCTAACCTGGCTAGGATCCTTCCAATGGTTTCATCCAAGCCTGGACGAAGGCGATACTTGGGCATCTTGAGGTGCGCAAATCGAAGTTTTGGTTCCCCTAACTTCTGCGTAATGGGCTCGGCGAAGGTGGAGATGAATGCCTCGAGGGCAGCAAGCTTCTCTTGTGTAAAGTTCGACATGATGAACTAAAAGACGTCAGCGGTTTAAAGATTGCTGGTGGAAAGGGTATACCAGACAGTCGAACGCGGATCGTTGCTTGCAAGATGATGAGAGAATTTAGTTGAGATGAAAGGAGAAAATAAATTCAGTAGACAAAACATTGGCCTGAACAGTAGGCAGCAGAATTCATGCATTTGTTTGTTCACTAGCGCAGCTGGCAAGCGGTGTCAGACCGACAATGTCGGACTTTATCACATAACAGCATTGATTGTAATTTCTTTTTGTTTCGCACAACTTCAACTCTTAACAACTTCTCTCCCTCTCCTATATAAAAACATACAAAAATTCGCACACCCACGCCCGCTCCCACGATGAACAACCGGAAAGTTGTTCCAAACCCTGCGCAGGTTGACCCGCTCAACCTTGGTGCGCGTCGCACCTATATCGACGCCTTTTTCAAGAAGATGGGGCACTCCGACGAGGAGGCCATGCTAGCTCTTCGGGAGCATAGCACCGAGAAGGTCTGCGAGTTCTTGAAGCGCAAGGATGCTCACTGTGTGGGCATCAAGTACTTTGAGTACATGGTGGACTTCCGCATGTGGCGCCAGACCTGTAAGTATGGATGCATTCGGTGTTTATCTCACTAACGAAGTAATAGTCTATGATCTTGAGGCCACCAACCCGGACGCCAAGTGGCCTTGGCCAGAACAAAGGCCTCCCGTCCATGATATGAGCGAGGGCATCTCGTTCGTGTACCGAAAGTGGCGCATGGACAAAGGGCTATCCGTCGAGATGCCGGCCGAGGTTGCTGCTTCCACCAAGAGGCCTACTCGCGCTGAGCCAGCTGTCGCTTCCCCGAAGCCGACTATTCCCAAGCCAGGCTCCAATGCTGTTGCGCAGCAGGCTCCCAAGCCTTCTGCTGTTATCAACGTGGCTCCCAAGGGGTCCTCTACAGTGGCTCCCAAGGAGTCTTCTTCCATCATCGCTCCCAAGGGGCCCACCACAAAGCCTGGTGATAACAAGGCTAAGCAGGATGCCGTCAAGCCCGCGGCTAAACCTGCTGAACCGAAGCCGGTTTCCAAGGGCTCTGCCGCTATCGCTACCGATGTGGCAGCAGTCACTGGTGCCATGCGAGACATCGCGCTGGAGAATGAGCAAATCTCCAAGGCTCAAGCCCAGGCTGCTGCCGAGGCTGCTGCTGCTGCTGCTGCTAAGGTTGCGGCAGATGAACCTGAGGATCCTGCGAATCCTCCCATCATCCGCAAGTCGGTTCCTGTGCCGGTCCGTCCGTTTGTTCTCGAGGGCACACGAAAGGCACCCCAGGTGCTTAACTTCGCCAAGCGAGAGAGGGTTTGGCAAAACCTCTACGGTATCCAGGATCCACCGTATCGTGCGGCTGTCTCCGGCCCATTTGAAATCGCAATTCCCTCCTGGCTCGATTTCGATGATCTTGTCTATGGTGAGGGCGGTCGTCTCATCCATAGGATCAACGATGGGATCATTCACCCAGATCTGGCTATTAGCTGGGCCACTGGAGCCGGCGGTGCCGTTGTCTCCTTAGTCGTTGGCTTCGACCCCGAGTTCAGGGTCGACTCCCACAACGACTTTGTCCAGAACAACCTGAAAAGGCTCTGGGAAATGGTCGTCGACTGGACATTGGGTGCCTACGCCGGTCGCACCATGACTTTGGCGAGTTTCTTGCGGGGAGCCATAGTCGCTGCCAACCAAGACATGAGTCGCGACCATGTCCAGTACGCGACTGACGTGTGGCTTGGCCTCTTGAGTGAGGCCCCACGTTTCAAGTATGGGGCAAGCATCAAGAGGGACAACCTCCGTCGATGGTTGCCAGAGGTTCACACCATCCTCAAGCTGCCATCTAACGTGGCCAAGGAGAAGCTCACGAGCTGGGTCCTGCAAGAGGGACCTAATTATGTCGAGGAGCGCAAGGAGATTGCCGAGGACACCTGGGCTTTGAGCACTACCGATCCCAAGGTGGTAGCTGATGTCATGTCTTGGGGGCGAAGCCTTCCTGGACCAGTGACTACATCTCAATCTTGAGGTGATATTGCGTTCCAAGGTGCGCAAGACAAGGTGGTTGGGAGAGGTGAAGCGGTAGAGTAGGGATAGTTTACCAGGTCTGAAATAAAGAGTCTGAGACACAAACCTGTTTCAATGTGAACTTTGAATGTTTATGTGATGTAAGTAAGGTTTGGTAACATGAACAGTTAAGAGCCTATATAAATGCTTTTATTGCCTTGTTTATTGTCGAGAATTCAATTGCTGTGTAATTGCTGCTAGGCTAATTACGCAATTGTGCTGGGTTAATTGTGCTGGGTTAATTGCTGTCGATCAATTGCCGTCGATTAATTGCGCTTAGCTTATTGCCGCTAGTTAATTGCCGTCGATTAATTGCTGTCGATTAATTACGCTTAATTAATGCGCCAGATTAATTACATACTGAGACATGCTATAATCTCACTTTCAGTAAAGATCTAGAGACATAAACTACTAAAGATTATATGACCTCTGATAACGCCAAGATTTGTTCGAGTTCGCCATGGACATCGAGATGTTCTAGCGGTTGGATGTCATTGTGTATAACTGTCTTAACCTGCAAAGCTGACCCCAATCACAGCCAGGATATCGATTCAACGCCGAGGTCTTAATTGTGCAGAAGACGATTCTGAATGTTATCTTTCTAGCTCTTGTTATCCATCCCTTCTCTCTTCATTTGCTTGCGTAGGCTCGTTTCATTTACTACGATACTCTCGCGATCTTGGTCATGATCGCAAGAGTAGCGCAGTTATCACGGCCAGTTTTAGGTAATATGTCACAACAGAGGAGAATTGAAAATGTACATGATGATAATTAATTAGAAGACGACGGCATTAATACAATTCTATTGAAGTTCTTCCGCTACTACTTCACTACTCTTGCATCTTCACACTCGACAATAGGAGGATTAGTCCCCTTCACGACGTTTGTCCCGACTCGCCTCTCGTTTGTCATGAATGTGACCACTACGTCGGTCACCATCTCCGGCATCGCCATGAGGCGTGCGTGTCAAGTGAGGCCCTCTGGGAGGAGACCAATGGTCTGCGCCAGCCAACCTGGCCTTCTTCTGCTGATTGCGGCTCGGTTTTTCTCCGGCTTGGTCTGTCTTGCGTTTTCTGGAAGCCTTCTCTGCGACCTGGCTTCCCCGTGCCTGCGTGCCCTCGTCGGGATTGTTTGCAGGGCCAACAGGTTTGGCTGCACGGTTGTCCTTTGCCGATCTAATTGTCGGCTTCGCGGGCTCAACAGGCTTCGCAGACTCGACGGGCTTCATTGCCTGTGACTCGGATGAACGCTTGGCGGGCCTGACGATCGACTCACTCTTCTTTCCCCCGACGGCTACGTTTGCGCCCTGTTGAGTATCCGAAGCAGCCTGAACCTCCGGGCTTGGGGCCTTGGCAGGCTTGGGTGCCGATACCTGCTGCTCAGTTGCCTCTGTGGTATTAGCGTCATGCTCACCTGTAGCCACAGCTTTGATGTGCTGAGCACCAAGTCTCGGGCCACTCGTGCAAGCATTGGCTGCTTTGAACATTTCTTCATCCCTCGTCTCCGCCTGGGCTATCTCAGACAGCGACGAAGGGTCATCCATTTGCGTAAGTCGCTTACATCGCCCATAGAAGAGCATGTACTCAGCGGGCTTTTGATCCATGACCGACCATCTGCCTGGCGAGAGATGATCGTAATCAGGAACAATGTTGAACCCATCGGATGCGTATGTGCGGATGGAGTCATCCTTATCCTCATTGCTCAATCTGACCACGGCGATGATTGTATAACGGCTTCGCCCGACTTCACCATATGAGGAAGATTCGTTGTTGCTTTCCGTCATGGCCCACACAGGCAGAAAGAATTGTCGAAGCTCGTTGAAGGTGAAATGCATGTCGAGGCCTGTGCGATACCTGACACGGATGACCCGAGGGTTGCGTGGCATTCGCACAATATTGTTTGAGTCATGAGAGATGACCCCGAATGCCCCATCAATGAGTTTCTGGAGAGTAAGCTCGAGGCTTTGGGAGCAGTCAAGCTCCAGAATGCTTGCATTCGCTACCTCGACGGCAGTCTGCTTGATCCCTCGCATTGTATCGACACAAATCAAGGGCTGGAACAAAGATAGGTCACTGTGCGACCAAAATGTCTTGTTCATGAGAGAAGATTTGCATAACTTGTCAAATGGTTCCTTTCCAAATGCCTTGAACGTGATAGCAGCGGCTTTCTGGACAGCTTCAATGTCCTCTTCATTACCGCCAAACGTATGCCATGCGTGGGTCAGAATGGGATTTCTTTCCTCTGCCCTTTTGAACCAAACGTCATCAACGAGACCGTTGGTTCCAACCATCATGTGACTGTAGATGCGCCGAAGCACCACAATCAAACAGCCAAAACCGGTGCTCTTGTTCCTGGCCTGCGGAGGCTGCTGCAGCTCGAGAATGGAGGCGGCGACGGCCTGATCGTCTCCGGAAACGTCATAATAGTTTCGAATATCGCCGGATTCCATTTTGTTGATATCTACATTCGTTAGTGAAAGGTTTGTAGAGGAGTGGTGCCGTTACCTCAAGAATCGCGAGTTGTTGTGAGGTGGAAGTTTGAAGGGGGTCTCATTTTTTGACTGTGCCGAAATAATGCCAGTTCTTTGTCAGCACCTCCTTAAGAACATAACCACACAATCTTTGCCGTCCTCTCCATGCCACTACTTTCACTTTGTTTTCATTATTAATATTCTGGTCCAGTTGATTCACTTGCTATAAAATGGTAACTAGTAGATGAGGTTACCTCGGCATTCAGCTCCTCCATGGCCTCCTTGTACCACAATTCTGTTCGGCATGTTTAACTCAACTATGCACGAGATGCCATTCGGCCTTCAATACAATAGAGCTCATCTAACTACTATGAAGTGACATGGTCTCCCAAATGAAACTGCTCCAGTCATCTGCACAAATTCTTTTACCCATTTCTGAATGCAGTGATAGTGTTTTGGTAGGGGTCATGGAAGTACAGCATGGCTCACGCCAACTCATAAGTTCACAGGACAGGCCAAGAAATTACAAACTAATCAATAGTAAACATATAATATGTATTCCGAGCCATCATATCTCTGCCACTTCCAAACCCCCTGATTTCCATTCAGCGACATCCATCGAGATTATCAGAGTCTGTCCAACAGTTGCCGTTCATCAAAGTTGGTCGATTGTCGGTGAAGAATACAGGTGACTATCGGGGCTTAAGTGACTGTTTCGGCGCTCGGTTACACAACCTGGGATAGCGGGTAGTGTCATGGAATATAGTTGAGTATTGATATGATTAACATCATCATTGTTGTTTCCATGTACAGGCATGTCCCGACGGCACTCCTCATCTTCGAGACGACTTCGCTCGTCCTCGGCTCTGCATCGCTCACTCACAACATAGCGTTGCTTATCGTCAGCTCTGCATCGCTCATTCTCATCGCGGCGATGCTTATCCTCAGCACGGTGTCCCTCATCTTCAGCGCGGCAGCGGTCGTTTGAAGACACTTTGATTCGCTGTTTGAATGTGAAAAGAATCTATAAAGCTTTGATGATGATGGTGTTGTGAGGTTGTATATAGCAGATATGCTGTGGCTCTTATCGTCAGACGCACGTCTTCGTCGCTTTGAGCTACTTCATATCCAGAAGCAAGATCAGAACCAATGGAGCGGGATTCATCGCTATACTCGGCGTCATATTGCGCCTGATAGACATTGTTGTCTTGACCAGAATCATCAACGGAAATTCGTTCACCGGCCGCACTGTAGTTTCAACTAGCTGCTCCAACCTCGTCTCCCTCAGTAGTTCTTTGCTGCCATGTTCGTAGAATTCCGACGGTTGGCCTCTAGAGGGCATGTCCGTATGGTTACTCACGGCCTTGAAGCTGTATGTAATCTCCAACGCTGCAATCTACCGACTTATATAAGGCGTCGACGGTATCGGTGATGATTCGGGTGTCTGTACTCGTAAGAGGGGGATCTGAAGCCCTTGTACTCGAAGAAACTGAGTTCGGGGTCAGAATTGGCGAACTATCTGTCTGAGGAAGCGGCTTTTCCGATATGGTGCAGAATATCGGAGAGATGCGAGGGGACTCGGCGAGTAGAAACTTGACGTCTTATATCTTGTGGATAGATCTCGGCATTTTGTCACCTTCACAATCGTCCATCATCTGCTTCAAGAGGTTGAGAGCAGGGCAGAGTGCTGGTTCCAGATCCCAGTGACGGCGATCATCGTGGCGACATATGGTCGTTTACTGCATCGCTGTGACCAAGGTTGTTGGGCCCGTTATCCAACATTGATGAAGAATAAGCCTGGAGAAGACGTTGCAGAAGTCTCTAGATTAGAGTTCCTGGTTGATGCTGTGACTGTGGTTGGCGGATTGATGTCGTAATCGGTTCAGGGGAGAGATGAGCCTGACGGGAGTAGCTCTGAAAATGCGAATGCAAATCTTCCACAGGCATAGTATCTGTGGATACACATTTTGGCTGGGTTTTAGACATGCATCTAGAAACGCCGAAGCATCCATCCGGCAATGACCCATTGCTCATCCTCTTGAGTCAGTAGCATCGAGATCCGATGATCTGTTGCTGTGGCCCCCCTAGTTACTATCGCTCCCCTCACGAGAGCAGCTGACAGGGCCATGCACGTCTTGGCGGGATCGCTTGTTGGCTTTGTAGTTGGATTGCAATGGATTAGGTCGCTTTCCTCGTAGAGAAGATATGGTGAATTGTCCGCAAGGCTTAGTGTATGATCTAGATGACGATCATTCCGATCAGAAATCTGACACCGAGATCACCTTGGCCCCGTTTGAAGCATGGCGGACCACCGTAGAAGTATATATAAAGAGCTTGCGAACTGGGTCATGGAGGCTTCCTCGCGACACTACCAAATGCCAAATCCGAGAGCGGTAACAGAAATTGGGCCATCTGTTTTAGATTACCGACTGCAGCCAGTAGTGATATTGAATACCGTCGGAGTTCGAAGCTGGCAATTTGCATTGCGCTGACCCGGTTGGTGGCCCGGAGGTGAGGAGTTATTTCATCACTGAGAGTGACTATATAAGGTCTTTCGGGGGCAACCTTCCTAACCGTTGAGTGGGAATCCGCCGGAGGATACGAGTCGAGATAGGCCATCTTCTTCCATCTCCTTGAACTGGCCAAGAGCCTTGTCGCCAATCATCGACGATCAACTTAGACATTGTTGACGATAGAAAGCTCTCGAGCTGTGGTTCATTCTCATCTCTGCGGCGAGGCGAGTGAGTACGAGCTGTTGTCGGTAAGCCGATAGTAGATGGATCTTGACTTGTAACTGATCCTCCGACAGATTTTCCATCTCATGATGAGGGGACAGACTAATTTCATCAGTTTTATGGGTTATATGCTAAGTGCGGTCGTATGAGTTTGGACGTCGAAGCAGTTAAATAACACAGGGCGGGTTCCTCAAGCCTGGATTCAAATACGTCGAGACTCGACATCGCCACTCTTGAGGGATGCTCGGAGGGAGGGCCAGAAGGCGTCGTCGCACTTCTGGATAGGAGCGGAGTTTGTTATAGAAGACGTTATGAAGGGTTCGGAGGTTGGCGGAGGTGTAGGTGTGTAAGTCGTGGTGTAAGTAGACTTGTGATGAAGTGTCGAAGCTTATAGATACCGATTCGCATGACGGCTGGTACTTCAGGGTACCTGGACAGCAATTTTATTGGTGTCAGCGTTATATAAGGCCAGTCGACGAGGATTCCCCATAACTGCTTCAGGTTACTCCGGACAAAGATGTTGTTGGTGTCGGCGTTGTACTCAGGATCAAAGCCAACCAAGCAGACAACAGTACCACCGGCTCCAACGTTCTAGCTAATAGCCAGGCCTGGGTAAATTGATGAATCTTGACTTGCAGCAGCTGATCTTCGGACAGATCTTTGAGGGGACAGGCTGATGTCACCAATCTCATAGCTTAGATGCTGAAGCTTGTCTTCTAACACCTGGGCCATGTGTTTGAAGAGTTCGCCGCATGAGTTTCGATATAAAACACCTTACGGTAGTCATTAACTCGATTGACTTCCTTAAAGTTATCGCTGTCTATGGCAATGCGTTTCCATATCCTAAAGTCAACCGATGGGCCTCCTGAACAGGAAGCAAAGGTCTTGCCCCAGCACTCGGCAGATACCCAGTGGTCCCTCATACTCGCGGGTGCTACCGGCGTTGGCTCGGTCAGACGCCTGTCGGAGCAAAAGTACCTCGGCCTCCAGAGCCTTGATCCGGCTCACGAGGCGGCGGTTCACGGCCTGCTGAGAAGCCCGGCCCTCCTCCAGGCGGTTGATGCGTTGCATCAACTCATCGAGCGAGGAGCCACCGAGAGGAGCGGCGGCAGGGGGGACTTGGGCTCCAGCAGCACCCTGATTCTGGGAAGACTTGGAGCGGCCAGACTGCGTATGGGTTCCATACGTTTCAAGATCGCTGTTGATGTTGGCGGCCATGGGAGCCATGGCGCGCTCTCCTTCGGGGCCGAGGCGTCTAGGCCTCCTCTAGGCAGACCATCTCCAGAGCAGAGGACTCAGGCTGTGGGCTGGTGTTGTTCATCTAGATTTTATATAATGAATAGGTCGCACTCCGCGATAAGGCTGTTGGCAGATGGTAGAAGATGATCTATCTCGACTCGCATTTTCCAGTGGATTCTCACTTAACGGTTAGGAAGAGTCATTGACACCGAAAAAGCGCTCTTTTCTTGGCGGCACGGTTGCTCTCAAGGATTGACAGAAACTGCGAGTGCTGCAGTGTCTGCGAATCGTATTGAGTGATGTTGTCTAGCCCTATAACCGGGAACATCTGTGCAATGGACTGCTCCATTCGAGACACGATTGGTATGATGGGACAGCTGGCATCCACCAGCTGCATCGCATCCACGAAATTTTGGAGCATGTTATATTGCAACCTGAAATACACAGGCACAACAATATGTCCGAACCGGATGGTAGGGCTGGAAACATCCCTTGGATCTCCGTAGAAATCCTCCAAGATGTTACCCAGTCGCTCGAGGCTGTCCTGACTTTGGATGCTCTCTTCGCTGCTATAGCCGCTCCACATGTTGGAATAATGAACTGGGTGTCGATTTGTTGATCTTTCTTGGTGGCACTTGGGATATATATAGTCGGCTGATGTTTTGAGGAATCAGCTCATAGGCGCGAGCTTGCATACCTCCTCCCACGACTTCGGTGTCCAAGTCCGGGGACTCCGGCCCTTCGTCCGATTGCGTCCGTAAGCAAAGACGTTATTGCCAATTCCATGTTGACTTGATATATATCCAGAAGTTAGCTTTTTTCTAAAAGGGGAACAATATATTTACCTAAAAGGTATATAAGAGCCTTTGGGATCACGATCCGTTCTTCCAGGTCCGGTATTCGCTCGTTGTCCCTTTCCAACATGGCCAATAGTGAAGAGAAGAGGGCCCGTACTGCGCGCTGGCGTTGTTCATGTTGATTTGTTACTTCATAAATGCCTATTAGCAACCACTATAAGCTAATATATGGGCGTATAAACTTACCGAGTTTTGGGGGCGGAGGCAGATGAGGCACGGAGGTAGTGATGTTGTTTGATGTCAAAACAAAAACCAACGAGTTTGGTGGGAGGCACGTCCTTACGATGGTACTGCTCATCTTATGCAGCACGGGGTTCCTTAAAAGTATATACTATAATAAGATTGTTAAGGGTTTTGGTGATATATCCCTGTTGTCGGGTCTGAAGAACATAAAGTTTGGTTTGCCATCTAGTGTGGCCAAGGAGAAGCTCACGAGCTGGGTCCTGCAAGAGGGACGCGATCGTGCCCAACAGCGTCTAGATATCATCAGCGACGTCTAGGTTGCAAGCTCTACAGATAATCAGGTGGTAGCTGACGTTCTGGTTTGGGTGCGCAGCTTCGGATCTGGTTAAAACACTACATCTCAAGTCTGAGATGGGACTGCGCTTCGAGGTGCGCAAGGCAAGGCGGTTATGCCCTAGGTGGGAAAGGTAAGCTGAACATCTTGGCTCGGGGACGGCAGTGTACGAATGCTGCCATTCTCACCATATACAAGACCATGGAAGTCAAGCGACGGTGGCAACAAGACTTCAAATAGACCTCGGAGGGGTCTACGCATCGGCCTATCGGGAAGAACTCCTACCAAAGCTTCTAGTGCATAACCAGGTCAAGGAACTTAAGATGCGGGAGGGGCTAGCGTGTCATGGCCTCCTCAGCAGCGGGCTTCTGTCTTGATAGCAGGCTCGGGAGCCCGCTGACCAGCATTCGAGGCTGGCTGAGGAGTCGGGCTCTCCACCGAGCCCTTGATCTTCGCGCCACTTCTTGTAGATGGGCGAGATGCCATCACTAAAATCCCAGGGCCTAAAGGGGGGCTATGCATCCCAAGGCCACTCGCCCACCTTCCATATAGCTAGAATAAGGTTAGCAACTGTATTAAGTAGCTGTGATTATACTTACAGTAGTTGTGCCAAGCGGCAGCATCTGCCTTATACTCAAAGTACTTGTAGCTCAACTTTATAAACCCTTTAGCCGCTGCCCACTGGGCATTGACTCCACGCCCTTATTCTCGGGCCAACTCTATATCCTCTTCATCATAGCCCTCATGTTGTGTAGACAAGGCTTTAATAAAGGCGCGACGGGCTGTCGGGTCGATGGGGTCGGCCTCAGGGTCGGGAGCAGTGAAAGGTGACAACATTCCGCGGCTGGGTTTATCCAGGGTGTTGGTATTGTCAACTGAGACTGGCACTTCGATTACCATCTCTTTGGCGAGCCATGTCTGCAAGCTTGCGCGTGCCATACTCCTTCAATCCCGAAGTAAAAAGGCACATCCATATGCTTGAAAGTATAATAGCATTCAAGAGCTAGAAGTTTCGAATAGTCGAATTGAGTTTGAGACTAGCAATAACATCCCCAGCGCGTCTGATGAGTGGCAGTGACTCAGATTATATACAGAATAATAACAAGTACTCGTTTGGCCCGTGGTCGAGGTTGTGGGCAACGCGAATTGTTAAAAGCCGGCGGGACCGCAAAAAGGCAAGATGCGATAGGCAAGGAGGATAGATTGACTATCAATAAAGGCTGCCAGTCCAGTTTGGGGTGTATCGAGGTGTGAGAAAGCATCAGGAGCTCCTTGTGGTAGGCGACGGGAACTAGAGGTCTGAGTATAGGGGTCAATAGTTTGCGCGAATCGGCTGATCTCGATCTTAATGAATGCAAGATGAGAATGTACCGCATCGGAGATAGGCTCTTTGATTATTTGGTGTATGATGCTGGCGATGTGGTCTTCCATATTGATAGTCAACGTGGGATTGATGCCATAGATATACTTGCCCGGCGGTCGGCGTCCGTCGACCTTCTCTGTCAGGTTCATTGCCTTGAGCTTGTCGCCCTTTTCGATGTTATAAGTTGTTGTATGGCATGGTGTACATCCACAGTATTTGCCGTCCCGGACACTGACAGAGACTATCGATGACATCCTCAGCGCGGATGATCAATGGCGGTGGTGCTGATCATATATAAGAACAATATGGACTTGTATTCGTTCGGTTCATGGTTGTGGACAGCGGGGGCAACCTCGGAGGTAAGATGCTTAGGGAGAGAGGATAGCCTGACTCTCAAGAAAGAATTTCAGTCCAGATTGAGGTGCGAAAAGGCGTTGAGGGCTCCTTGTGATAGGCGATGGGAACTCAAGGTCTGAGGGGGAGTCAGTACATGGTGAAATAGCATGGTTTTTCAGGCCTACTTGAACTATTCCCGCAATATAAGAGTTCGGGGCTCTGATATCGGTATCATACGGTGCTTTCCGAACCCACTGTCGGTACGGCCAGCCCAATCCGCAGCTTTGGACGTCTCCGTGTTTCCGAAGTGGTGGCGCATTATCCGTATAACAATGGGGCCGATCGGGATTTCGTGAATCCTGATGTAGTTTCTAGGCGCTTCTGCTGGAGTGTATATAGCTGTAATCCAGTTGGTAAGAACTTGGGCGGTTGAAATGCGGGTATCGACTGTAGCCACAGTCTGTAGCTTGGGGCTATGTTCGAGACTGTCAAGTGGCCGAGCCTGAACAGGATCCGGGCAGCAAGTTGGGGTGCCGGATGGAGGGTAGACCCAAGATCTCAAAAGGGAGTTCGGTAAGTGAAAGCACCATTAATGCGTATTCTTGATGCGTTAACGGTGGGGGGCTTGTTGGGTGACAGTTGACTGAGCAATGATATGGCATCCTACACCCAACACGTGTGGCCACCAGAGGCTTGCTGGAAACGGTTGATATGGACAGTTGGTAGAGTGGTCTGTAGGGTTGAAACTGAGATTATGACGAGGCTAGAACATGGTAGTTCTCATGTCAGTACTTGGTTACTCCGCCTAGAGATCAGACATGTACTAACGTTGATGTTTCTAATGCTCAATGTCTTGATGTCTTGGAGGTGAAGCCGACTGATCCAAGGTCAAATACTCAGCGCAGTAGGTAATGAGTGGCCGTGTTGAAGTTGAGGGGGTATAAGACATGATTGAGAAGGAGAGTAAAGCTTGAGAGTTGAGCATGATGGGAAAGACAGGAGAGTAGTGGGGGGAAGCAGAGTATTTATACTTCAAGTCACATGGTGACATAATCACAGATGTCATAGTGACCGGGAGTTGGTGGTTGGATGTGGTGCAAGCGGACGTAGGCAAGTGGTTACGCGCTGCGGAGGGTCTAGGCATCCATATTTGTTAGCTATCGGAGTAACAAGCACGGAAGATTGTATGGCAGCTCACTCAAAGCATGCAGCATGGCGTGAAATAGCTCAGGCTTCCACAAGCAATCCGCCCGACGCTCAACCCGTTGTGCCTCAGAACAAGCACTATTGATGGCTGTAGTTAATGTGACTGGGAGTTGAATCATGACAGATTCTGGTACGGGTTCATTTGTTCGTATGCACCAGTCGAATGATGGTCCTATCGCTGCAAATGAGGTTGATGCGAGAATCGGACTGTGGCTTTGACTGGTCACAGAGGCCAGGCACAGATAAGCCGCGACAGATGACATCACGTCAAGTGTAGGAATTCGGGTTTGTTATTGAGATCAAGACGCCTGGCAACAGTAACCTGGTGAGGAAGGTTCTCGTACATAAGAACAGGCAACAGCTGGAATGTGCCCGTTGAGTAAAACTGATGGCGCTTAAAAGGGTGAGCCAAAGCGACGTCATGTATTGAGTAAACGGATGGCAATTTATCAAGAAGAGAGAGAACAGACGAGGATTGCGCGAGGCAGACAATTAGTTGAGACGTAGTTTTATCGCGACGTGTGGAATGATGCAGTGATAGTACGTAGGCAGCCAACAAGCAGTAATGCAGATGAACAATGAATGCAGCGGATAAATATCGGATGATTGACCATCATGACTAAATGGGAAAGATTAGCCGAGGTGTTGGCGGTTTGGCTGAAGCCATCGTGCATAGGGTAAGCGAAGTATTAACAAATATCTAAACATTAAATGATTGTCACATATAAGAAGCGTAGACTCAGTAATCAAACAACTACCGGTAGTGCGGTATGATCGCTCGCAAATTGCTGATACGGTTGACAACGGTGGTCTTTTTCCGATCAGGATTTGCACAGCGAGGAAACTTTCGGATGTGGTCTTGGATACTCTTCTTGATAGGTCATCGAAATGGGACTTGTTTAGTGCTGGGTCGATTGTTGTCGTTTGCTTTGCCGTTTCTGCTTATGAAAGGAATTCTTCGAGTAGGTTCAAGAAAGCCGCGATGGCTGGAGTAGCTGGGCTAGCTATATCGTTGCCGCTATAATGCGCGACTGTGATAGTCGTTATAGATAGCTGTTTGTCGAGATTGTTATGGGAAAAGGAGCCCATGCGATATTTCAGACCTGAAGCATCGATACGTGGAGTTGTAGAGCCAGCATACTCGACTCGGTTTCGAATCTGCAGTAGTGCTAGCGAGTGTTGGTCTGCCTATCCTTGTGCAGTCATCGATGTATCCGAAGGACTGTTTTTGAAGAACTCCATGATTGCATGGCGTGAGGATGATATCTTCACCTGTGGGTCTTTCTGAGTAAGAGGCCACTTCCGATCATGAGGCGACCATCTCGGTTCCGGTCGAAGCAGAAGATTTCGCTGGCTCATGATGGAATCTCGGTTGACCATCCTCGCCGGCAATTCCTGCGATAGAGTGCTTCTCTGATCTCGGCTCATCGTTGGCGATGGGCTGGTTGCTGCGCTGACTTGGAGCTACATGCATGGTGGTCGCTGCGTATGACTTATCGCTGAAGATGAGCGTTTGGGCATCTATGTCGTCTACCTCGTCTGAAAACTTGGTGTCGGGCTGAAACCATGTTAGTGGCGATGTCGGAATGGACGACGGCTTGGAGAGGAGGACAAAACGGGAGCTCTCTCACTTCCGTGGAGTTTTCTGTGCAGGAGAGATAAAAGTCACATAGAGTCAGATACTAATGGGAAGAACGGGAGCTGAAGCTTTGGGAGGTCGGTAGATTTGATTATCGTTTGCTTTCGTTGTCTTCACAAGGCTCATCGACCAGATAAGAAAAGGATCTTTCGCTTGAGCAGCGAGTCGTGCGAGTGTGGAAAGGGCTGAGCGAATGCCTGGAAGATGTCAAGAATGACGATCATCACAGCAACAAATAACAAACTGGCCTGGTCTGAAAAGGATTCAATCTGGCTTGTCGGATGCGCGACGGAGTGTCTGTCAGCGCTGTTGCTCTTCACACTTCTTGTCTTTGCGGAAGCGCCGAAGTGGATTGTGTCGATCTCTACCAACCTGGATTCAAAATTGAGCCCAAGAGTATTATGACGTGCGTAGGTGTTTACCTTATGCTGTGTATTTGTTTGCACGGGTAACTGCTCTAGCAAGTGATTGTTCAAAGAGAAGCGGCGAAAACGGGCTGGCTGAGTGAGCGTGAATCGTCGTGTTCCAAGTCGGAGGGGCCCACTGTGATTGTATTGCGGCACGTATCGGAATGAGCCCCGATGCTTGAAACACGAGGAAATGAACGTCATACAAGGTCCAAGTGTCTTTCATGGAGCCTAAGAGTGTTGAGACAGACGCAGGTGAGTGCCTGTCACTGTGCAAACGTCGAATTCGATATCTCAGTGTTTATTGTGGGGTTACTGCACCACGCTCGGAGTTGCACCCATCAAACCTCTCTTCAAGCAAACTCAACACGCCCATCGCAACAAAGCTACCATCAGTGAATCGTTGAACAATGACAACAAGGCCATTTGTTCTGGCACCCAGTCTGGTGGTGCTATTTTCAAGACTCGCCTTGCTGATCTCGCCAAAGCCTAGCTCACGCAGCCATCAACAAAACTGAGCACTGCGGAGTGCAAGGACTTTTATCGACATATTCAGTCAATTTGCTTCCACTGAGATTGCAACAGATCCATTACTTTGTGTGCGGCACTACAATGGAACAGTCGGGTGTAAGAATCCAGCTCTTCTGTACAATCCATGCTCACAACCTCCAGACCAAGTCGCCGCCTCCAGCCCCCTGGATGGCTACGAAAGCTCGAACGCAGCCCGCACGATCCATTCGAAAGTTCCTCTGCCATTTACGGTAACGGCTCGCTCAGAGTTCACTTCCCATCGCTTGAAATTGATGTGCCATCGTCAAGCCCCCTGCTCATTCTCCATTGCCCAACACGCTGGCCCCCTCTCATGCCTTGCTTCCTCCCCTTCGCATGATGGTCGTCTACTGGGATTCTATACGCCAAAAATACCATTATTAAAACCTGAAAACTCATCGCAGCGAGTGGGTGTCAGAGTTTGTCGCGAAGCCCAGGCTTTCGCCATGCTCCCGAAGCCGTATGAACGACAATCCACGGTTGGGCCTGCGCCAGCATATCATCATCGTACGTCCAACTTCCACACAAAATTCTTTGAGCTTTCAATAATGAAGTTTTGCATGCAGCTCGAAGTTTTCCCTTTCCGTCGATATTCAGGAGGTTATCATCAACGTCGAGCCAATGCATCATAGTGCTAAACATCGTCCTACCTCTCAAGCCCGCTTCATTCGTCTTGCCCTCGATTTCACCTCTATTGTCACCCTTCTAATCCTCTCCTTCCGTCTTGAACAACATGAAAACCCAAGAACAGCACCCCGACACGTCTCCCACCGAGGTAGCCGACACCAATACTCACCATACCTACATCGTTACTTTTGTTTGCCGAAAGAGTTTCAATCATGAGAAGATCGACTTCAGAATGAATAAACTCAAGCAGAAGTGTTGCGAGTTTATTCAGAGAAGATCCTAGACGTTGTAAGCAAGGCACACTTCGAGTGCATGATCGACTACAGCTTTTGGACCACGTCATGTCAGTAGCAGCTGAATCACTTATGGGCTTTACTAACAATATGATAGTCCTCAATTCCGAAACTACTATCGACCAGCCACCAATGGGACATGGAATCAGCGCCCCGAGCGAACCGATCAGAGCCATGGCTTATCTGCGACGTACAACTAGTGGCAATCTGAACATGGACTGCCCCTCCTCGCTGGAAGGCTGTCAACATGTCCGGCGCCAACTCTATAGAGAAGAAACTAGGCGCAGGACGGCTTTTTGTGCCTTTCAGAAATCGTTGACCTGATAGCGCTGGTAAGTAAAGATTGGTGCATCACTACTCGCATTCGTGAGTTGATTGACTGCGATATATGAATCGCGTGGGCTGGGTCAGGGTTCACAGGTCATCTACCTCGCCGAGCGGCAGTTTCGCAAAGTCTTGTCCCTTCCAAACACGAACCCAAAGGCTCAGAGTCAACCCACACCTATCGCCAAACGGCCAAGAGACTGGCTGGTCAACTCTCTTCGCGTTGGTACAGGGATTCGTCTATTACTCTTGGAACGACCACCTAGGGCACATCGGAGCCTCTCGTTAATATTGCAGTCTTCATAACGTGTCTCTAAGCCCGTGACTATCAAGGGCCTCAGCATCGACGACGACTCTAAGGTTATTGCCGAGCCTCAGATGATTGACGAGTTTGAGATCTCTAAAGATCCTGAGATTATTGATGAGCTTAAGGTCTGTCGAACCCAAGGTCTTTGCCCAATCCTGAACTATGGAAGAGCCCGAGATCCACCAAGAAGGAAAAGAAGACGGTCGCTGAGATGGGAACGGGGTGGACTGTGTCGTTCTGAGCACCACACATCGGAGGCATCCACCCTCAGCTGGATATTACACTCATCCCCAACCGCAAGATGCGTGTCGAATTCACATCCTACCCGCCTGAGATAGAAGAACACATAACAAGTATGGCAACGCCCTTGACATCACAGAGCAAGGGGGAGGTGGGAGGTGGGGAGATCAACCCACTTCGAGCAGCAGCCAGGGGTTGGGGTTGGCGATGCCTCTTACATCCAACGTAAGTTCATCTCAGGCTTTCCTTACTCCCAATTACGTGTATAAATCTTCCCGCTAACACTATTCTCTGAAGCAAGCGCCACCTGCTCCGGTATCGAGAAGAAAGGGCGATATACCATTCGAAAAGGCGTTCGCATTCGAGACTACGGGCTCTCGGGACAGATGAGTTGCCGCTATTGGACCGGATTGTCCCCTCCGCCGCCTCTGCCGATGCCGTCTTAGCCTTGGTGGCTGTAATCTTAGGCTCCATGGTTGAGGGCTGAGGTGGGCATTACCGGGACTGAGTTGCACTCTGGTCTGAATCTTGTACAACGGATCCAAGCCTACGAGCCAGATGCTGTTCGCAAATGATTGACAAGATGAACATGACAGACGAAGAAGGTATCCTGGACCTCTTCAGCTGCAACAGCACTTGGATTCTGTAAGAGCCTGCTTCTAGATCTAGACCCTTGGGGCAAGATTCTGAGGGACAGTGTTCTTCGATATCTGCCAATGGCGTGTTCTCGCTTCAACCCATCAGTTCAGTTTCTCGATGACTTTGATCGGAAGGCCTACGCCCTCGGAGTCGGTGTTGGTGATGACCATGAGATCGGAAGTCGATACCGCCGATGAAGCTCGCGGTTATCAAGAAACAAAACATCAACAATACCGTGGACATAGCTTAGAGTGACCAGACATGTCCTCAAAGAATTTTCCTGGAAGAATCACGTCCCGAGAATAAGAGGACCATATTTCCGACGCTAACCAACGTTCATCGCTTCTCGCTGCAAGGAACGATCAGGCTGAGAAAGGTATCCAGGGTTTACTCTCTGATGAAACTCGGGCCATCGAAAATGGAGATGACATGCCATTCGAAAGATCGTCCGCATTAGAGACTACAGACACACTGATCGAGGTTTCGAGAAGGGGTGATATACAATTCGAAGAGGCGTTCCAATTTGAAGGGCCACACACGGGTGCCGACGAGCAGGAACAGAAATTGATGTGCAAAGTCAGCACATTAGTACCTCACGAATCAGACCCTATTCTGTATCCATTCGGCTACCATAATCTGTTTAAGGCGCACTGTCATTACGACCAGCAAAGCCTTTCCTTATACTTGTACATATGGAACTCTGCAGCACCTTGCAATGGCCCAGTCGCTGTTGTTTCTTTGGTCGCTTTGTGAAAGGCTCTGTACGTAGAACAGACTGGCTGGTTCTCAACTTGTTCTTAACGGGTTCCCTCTGTCACTCGCCAATGTACTCATGTTACTCTTGACTAATATTTGCCTCACAGGTTGTCAGCAACTCACCGACCTCACCAAGCCAGTTCGAAGAACGTCATCTGCTGCATCTGGTCACTTCCAACGCATCAACATCGAGCCCTCGGCAGCAGGTACACCACAACCTTTGGCTGGCACCAAGCGCACTACAGCGGAAGATCATAGTACCAACAAATAACTTGGATAACTCACAAGGAAGAAGCGCATGTCGAAAGGATTTATCTACCAATCGCAAGCAGCTGAAAGCGGCCAGGCAATCAACACGTGTATTGTCACTCAAGTCAAACCCAACTTCACACTTTGAAGCCAACCGCCGTCTACGCAGCTTTGACGACATTTCAAATTTCCCTTGGTTCAAAAGATCTACATGATTAGAGTCGATTGCGGCGGGTATACAATCATCGGCTACTCTCGCGCTTGCGATCTGGCCCTGCAGACATGCCTATGAGATTGCCAGCAGCTGCGGACAACTTGTCTCGAGGCATTTTCTCACCCAACGCGCGAATTCAATCCAAGATCAACATCTCCCAGCTGTGAGACCTAACAACATACATCCTCGCCGACGGTCCTGGTCCCCAGTGGATTATTACTCATCGCACAGCCGGCTCCGTGCAAACACTCGGATCTCGAGAATCGGCTGCATCGACCGCTTTGACCACTTCATTCAATTTGCCAAAGATTCAAGAGACTCCTCAACGATGCACAAAGGTCCCCAATTCACGAAACCTGCAGTCGGAACCATAAATATACGATATGAGACTTCGCCCTGGCGGAGTATACAGATAACTCCTACACCATCGTTGGGTTCAACTGCACAGTTAATCGAACTCTTGGTTGCCGCCCACGCGCATGACCCAGCTTCTGCTTAAAGGCCACGGAACTAAAACAGTTGCAACCATCAAGCTGAGGCTACTTTTCTTGACAAGGTGGACGTGGACGTGTCGAGTGAGACTGGTTGAACAACCAAGGGGAAGTGAACACTGTCGATGTTCAGGAACAATGTCTTGATTGAGATGGAGTGCTGCGGCAAAATATCAGGCTGTGCGTTGGGTTTTTTTTTGCCGCTCGCTGGGACTGAATATGTCGGCATGCCATCAAACTTGAAAAGTTTCCCTCCTTGTCCTCATTTCCATCGTCGGCCAATTCAACCCTCAACCCAGCCCAAGTATTTTTCTCTTTAACTGCATTGTTTGTCAATACCAACTGTTCTCGGCATGTCTGATCTTCAAATACGAGCCCGAAAGCAGCTTGTTATTAGATGAGGCGAGAGAATCGAGGATTTCTGAAGTCTTGATCTATGTGGCTCCTAACCTTGGACATTGTAATATTGCTAATTAGTATCGCTAAAATATTAAGATTCTCTTCGGTAGTCTGTTATTACTCAACCTAGAGTGTGTTCTTTGAGATTGCGATCGCACGACGAATGATACACTTGCCACAGCTATCTTTGATAGGTCCTGGAATATGATAGCCAAGGGAGCGATAGTAGATTCTCAAGACAGAAAAAGTTACAAGTTATACATGACTCATCTCTTGAGTGACAATTACCCTTGATACTTTCCAGACCATCACACTCAGCCGTTTCCACACTGTATTGGATGCCATCCCCCAAAGATGCCCTCACCTGATCAACTGCATACCCATCCTTCACCTTCGCACAAAATAGGTAGTGACCTATTCCCAGAGACTGTCTGGGTCAATCTCGGTATCGCCATAGACTGTGGCTGATCGACCGCTGTCGCAAATGATCTCATACACCTTTCTCATGGCAATCAGAGCACGGATACTGGATAGTGACCATTTCCCCTTGACGCCCTCTACCAAGCTGCAATCGCCAAAGATCAAAAGACTTGACTTATGGCGAGTCAGAGCGACGTTGAGAGAGCGTAGGTCCATCACTAAAGCTGGCTCCGACTTATTCGTGATGCAGAGGGAAAGCAAAATGATCTGTGCTTCGCGGCCCTGGAACTCTTCAATAGTCGAGCAGGTAATATTCTTAAGCAGTATATGCCCTGCAAAGAGATCCTGGATGAATTTGGCGTTATCCAGATATGGGGTAATAACCGCAATGTCGGTAGACAAGAGAGGCAGCTTCGACATCATTCCTGCCAGAAACCTTATAATGATATCGGCCTGTCGCGGATTGAAGCATGATGTACTGTCGTGGTAGCTTCGACAGGGTGTGTCGAAACAATCGAACAAGATAGGCCGGGGTTCGTCGAGCCTGGAGGTAAATACGTCGAGACCTTGTAGATACCGATTTACATGACGGCTAATCAGAGAGTCTGTTGGGCGAAAGAACTCGCCGTACTTAATCTCGGAAGCAATAACGGGGTAGAATACCTGCACAGCCAGGTCGAATTGCCCATGTGTCATGCGGTATTGGGTCGATAGGTGAAAGACAGGACACCCAAGATAAATAAACCAAGTCAGCCAAGATATCTCCGCATGACCTGCGAACTGGTTCACAGGGTGACTTGCCGCCCTGCCAGGTATGTCACGTCCGAGAGCGGTGATGAGAGATGGCGCCATCTGTTTGAGGTCGCCCACTGCAACCATTGGCCTGGGAGTGTTGCCGAATAGCATCAGGCCCTCGGAGCAAAATATGGCTGAGTCATTATCGAAAACGACGGCATGGGCTCTCTCGGAGTTGAAAGCTAGGTAGGGGTTGGTAGTAGACGTAGCTGGTGTTATGGTAACGGCGTTGGCACACAGTAGGACAAGCGACAAGAGATAGTCAATGGGTTAATGGCAGATAAAGTGAAGCTTGTGGGGTGGCAGTAGTCCACAGGCAAGTCTTACGATATATAAGAACGACCTGGGATAGTAGGAAAGCATTTCAGGATCAGTTAATATATCGAGTTCTTAGAAAAGTTACCACAGTTCAGCGCAGTCGTGCAAGGTAAGTAGAGGTATACCATCAAAGCCCACAACACGCAGCACCTATCAGCAGAGTAACCCCTTAAACTTCCATAGAGATAGGTCCTAGAACTCATCCTGCTTGAAAGTTTTGCCTTCCAGCGCTTCCCGGAATTGTTCCATCTTTGTTATAAGGTTATAGCCTCGAACCAGCATTAGATACTTGACTTTAATGCCCTAGAGGATAAGCTTGCCAGTAATGCCTTAGGCAATTATAGCCATCTTGCTTAGGATATTATCGGTAGCCCTTTCAGAAGCTGCCATAATATAGATCTACTTAGTTAACTTATTCAAGCATATAAGGGTAGCAATGACGGATATAAGATAAGACTTGCCTATACCGGCAGGCCTAGAGATCAGACTAAAACCGAAATAAAGCTTGCCGAAATACCTTATAACTCTCTTACAGTCATCTTTTAAAACATGGTCCAAGCATATGTTAGAGATCTCGCTAGATATACCCTCGAATATATTATAGGGCGGTAGACCAGTTCGATAATGGCAATCCACTGTATTCCAGAGACCTCGCCCAGTTAGCAGTTTGTTGAAAACAGCTTGCTTATGTGGTGCAGCAGTATCGTTGCGCATGAGCTCGGGGAAGATCTCGGGACTGTTCAAGCGGTTGACTGCTGCTACACGTCTCTGGTCTTCATCGAGAACGCCCTTGAAAAGAAGCTTCACCATGACTGGCCCAGAATCTTTGGCGGCTTCGTAGCTTTGGTGTAAAGAGGACAGAGCGCGCGCTATGGCACCAAGTTCGTGCGTTTCACACCTCAGCTGCAGAGCAAAGCGACCATCGATGTCCACATCCCTAAGTTCATGCGACGCCGCCTTAAGGAATGGGACAGCTTGTAGGGAGACGTGTGGGAGGTGAGTCGTGGTAGCCTCGGAAGTCGAAACAGGCTCATATAATGTCACTCGCAGACTTGGGGCATCGCCTCCAAGAGCGCGACGAATAGCCTTGTCATGTTCAAGATGCTAAGTCTCTAGTTAGATACGGAGTCCCTCCAAAGATAAGATACTTACGAGTTGGCCATTGAATTCCAGGATACATATAAAGTATTCTTTATTGTCGCTGGCCCGACCGTGAATCTTCTAGATTCGCGCAGGAACCAGCATCTCGGCAACCTCTCCAAGGGCTCGATTAAAAGCCCAAACATCCTGGACATGCATCTGTGTCAAGGCAGTGTCTCTTTGATTCGCGTTGTCATAGCGAATTCTTGGCTCATAAGAAAATCTGCGACGTGGCATCTGTCTGTCATATCGTGCCATGTCCCATATGTGCCTATCTATCATTAGTTATGTTGTGATGAGGGTCACTGGGTACACTTACTCATCGCCAAACCCGTAATTGATTGCCCTCAGGCTGTACTTGGATGTGCTGCAAAAGTATCGGAGCTGGTCATCGTTGGCTTTGACGAGGAGACTGAAGTGCCGTCGTCGCAGAATCTGGCTAAGAGGAATGATGTCGTAGATGGGGTTGTCGCTATTGACCCAACCATCAACAGTGTCATTCACGCCACGAAAAGGAAGGCCAAATCCGAGAACAGTGGTTTCGTGGTCATCGGCGAGCTTGATGTTGACAATGTGAAAATCGGTGGTGTCACCAGCCATAATGCTGTTGAGTGCCTCAATTTCAGGCCCTTTCGGACGGCGGTGGTGACCAGTGAACTTCTGTCCGATAGTGATGTCAAGAGAGGTCGACTTCACCATGTCAAATTCGTCGCTGTACCCAGTCCGAGCACTCGTGACTTTGTCGCGGAGAAATGAGAGGCGTATACCCCCGCCGGCAAGGTCGGTGCTCAGCTCAGAGGTCGAGGGAATGAGCTTCAAGACGTTTGGCTTAGAAGGATGAGGCATCAGAAGGTTGGCTGGCAGTTCAAATAGAAGCCGAATGGGAACGGTGTCAGCCATGATGCATGCATGCAGTTCTTGTCAAGTCTGAGCCGTGTGATGGATGGAGAATGAAGAGATGAGGCGTGAAGGGAATTATGGAGAACATAGGGCAGGGCGGAAGAAGTAAACAAATGACGTAAGGCAATAAGGGCAACATTTCAAGTTGTTTGCTGTTGGTGACGGGGTCCACGCACGCCTGGAGGTTTCGATCAGCCAACTGTCCCGCAAAGTGATTGAGTATGTCATCCTTCAACGTTACATTAGCTTTAATATTACTCAATTCGGATAACATGAGCCCAGGTATTGGTCATGGGGGATTTAAGCATAAAACCTTGTCTCAAGGAAGGTGCAAACCCAAGTGTTACTCTGAAGCATCATATTGAAGCAATGTATGAAAATGAGATTGATGCTCAAAGCACCGACCATACCACCAGCAAAACTTAAATAGGGTGCGATAAAGCCGGCATGCCTTCACAGTGATTGTCAGCCGTGGTTTCAATCAAGTTATTAAGACCTTGTCTGAGCACCACCGTGTGCTACAACTTTATATTGAACGCTGCTGAACTCGAAGGGTTATCCTCTGGAACATATTTGCATCACATTCTCGCCACAGGCGGCATGGGAATGCATCCGGGATAGTTGAATTTTAATAGCAGCAAAAACACATCAATCAAGCATTTGCCGACAGCCATCACCCTGCTGCCCCCACTCACACATAGTAGTTATGCTCAAACTATTAGTAAAAGAGCTTCAAAAGATACAACAACAGGTTTTGGTCTCGGTATCGAATCTCATGTAGAGTGGTGATTGAGCCTTGGTACCAACGCAAGGCCAGACCTAATGGATATCGAGATGGGCAGATATGGTGAAAGAGTGCAATGGAACTTGTTGTGTAGATGAGAGCACACTCCTAAATAAAATTAATAAGACGACATTTAGAAGACATTCAGATGGTATTTATAAGACCTTTATATAAGGCAAGAGGTTTCATCTTTTACTATATATATCATCTCCTAAGCTTCTTACTTGCCGCATTTCCACTGAATCCATCATTCTGTGTCCACATGGATCCAAATCGAGTAGTAGTGCCCTTCTATGCAATTGACCTGGCCGAGGGTCTCCGACACGACCATCCTTGTGGAAGGTTCATGAGCCTGACACCTGTATCTGTCAGGGCCCAGGTCAGTCCCTCCGCACACAACTCTTGTTCTTCCTCGCCATGTACGTCCCGTTCTTCTTGCTCTGGCAGCTATGGCAGTTATGTCCGCTCTGGCTCCCGATCTGGGATGGCAAGACGCTGACTCTTAAGCTTAAGTATCTCGGTCTCAAGCTTGTCAATCTTGGCAGAGTGCTTCTCAAGTTCAATCATGAAATCCGCCCTCACTTTGCCTTCCAAAGCCTTAGTCTCTTCCCTCTTGAAATGTTCGATCTTGCGGGATTTTAATGCCTATCTTTAATGCCTATCTTTAAAGCCTAGGATTTTAATGCCTAGGATTTTAATGCCTATCTTTAATGCCTAATATTTTAATGCCTAGGATTTTAATGCCTATCTTTAATACCTAAGATTTTAATACTTAAGATTTTAATGCCTATAATTTTAATGCCCAGGATTTTAATACCCTAGGATTTTAATATCTATTTTTAATGCCTATCTTTAATGCCTAGGAT